>JAVQJL010002349.1:0-32281 GCA_036024295.1 Nannoperca obscura
ATCACAATAATCTTCCAATTTAGAACTACAATTTAAAAAAAGAACTAACACAAATAAAATACACTTCAATAAAATATTTTATTTATTATAAAATTATTATAATTTATTTCCCCAAGCCACGCGGAGCCGCAGTATAAGGATAAAAGAGCCGCGGGTTGCCGACCCCTGGTCAAGATGTTAGGGCCTCACTGGTTAATTGTACTTTTGTACAACATGAGTGTTGGTTGTGATTTTAAAGCTGCATGAATGCATTATTTGGCCACTTGAGGGCAGAAAAACAAGCAGTAAACACAACATTTTTGTGTTATCACCTTGCCTTAAGTTGTTATTGTGAAAACAATTTTCTATGGATTGTTGGCAAACAATCATAAAAATATTAATTAGTGCAGCTTCCCAGCCTACCACAGTCAGCCATGTTAAGTGCCACTACTCACTAGACTTTTGACAGTTCAACAGTACATTGTGTCCTTCAGGTCAGCTGGCGAATCTAAAAAAAGAAAAAAGGCTCATCATCTAGTGGCAGGGTGGCACAGTTTTATAATCCCTGAATGAATTTAAACCTTTCAGCTTTAAATGGAACCATATTATTCCAATAGCCATCATTATCCCTCATATTAGCTTAGCAGAAAGAACACACCAAATGGCAAGGGCCACTCTGTCTCCTATTTGACCTTCCACACCCACACTAATACTTGCTGCATATGCTCTCACTCTCTCGCTCCCTCCGTCCCCAGCGCTGCCCTCTATCTCCCCATCTCCTCTCTCTCCCCCGTTGCTACAGTTGCGTTAGGGGGAAATGGGGCTTAACAAAAATATTGTCAAACTGCCTGGAAAGCCGAGGGGAGGAAGCTGGGCGAGCATATCCAAATAGCCCCCATTTGAATTGCTAATTTGAGTTAAAAAAAAGTGTTGACAGAGCTCAGAGCAGAGCAGAGGAGAGTAGGTCCTTAATAAAGGAACGGTGTTAACTCTTGGGTGAGTGACTTCACAGCAAGATTAAAGAATTTTAAAACAGGGCGGACTTAAGCTTCTTCAGGGGACCTTTCTCACCCATACACCTCTCTCTCTCTCTCTCTCTCTCTCGGTTTCCTACTAATTCTGTCCCTTCAGTCGCTAGCCTCCACAATCCCCTTTTCTCATTGCTTGAGCTTTTGGATGAGAACCGCTACTTCCTCTCAAAGAGCATGCAAATGTGTGAATGTATGTGCGACAAACACGAGTGAGGCAGAGAGGAGAAGGAGGAAGAAGGCGAGCTTTGTTAGAGATGTCTAAATTGGGTTGTCTTTGTGCACATCCACTGATCTCTTTCAAAAGAAAAGCAAAACATGTGCTTTTATCCCACTAATAGGCTGTCCACACAGGAGGAACCCAAACATCAAAACCCTTAGTTACTCATGTGGAATAGGAGTCAGTTGAAAGTATTGACCTAAGCAAAACACCTGTACTATGTTTCAGGTCTCTTGAAAGCAACAACTGTACAGAGGAGCACTGTTGAGATATTTTCATAAACAACCAAGATGGCTGCCGCTGATGTGGAACGTTCGGAATTCGCTATCACATCAGTATCAAATGAACTGGACGGTATATATTCTCTACAAGAACAACAACCAACTGCAAACAACTGCACAGCTTTTTTTGATAAGATGTGTACTTCCTACAGGATTCGTTCAGCTCTATGTCAAACGTTTAGTTGTTCTGATTGGTTGGAGGTCTATCCAATTGCATCCAGAGGCACCTGTTGATAACTCCACTTGGAAATGGGAAAATAAACTGAGAGCTTCAAAACTAGTTTTGATGTCACATAATCCTGCTTCTAGGTACATGTCTTAAACTTTAAGGTGAGCACAGAGAAATGTTACCCCTTCAGCAGATTAATGTGAAAACAGCCTACAGACATCATTCTGCTAAGTGAAGGTCAAACATCCAGGTGAAGTAACAACACACAAAATTGCTTTTTTTAGTAAAGGGGGACCTTAGTGTGTAAAGAATTGGAAGACTCGCACCACACCGGCAACATCTCCCTGGTTAGGAAGCAAATATTTCAAGCAAAAATGTTATAAAGATTAAAAGCTATGTTTCTGGCATCCACTACAGCCACACATTCACATTCATGATTCCTTCACTCTCACGCATCCCACTCCTCCCCCTATGGGGACCACATAGTACAACCAAAATAAATCTGTCTGCTTTGGGATCAAACAGAATATTATGTCCAACCACAGCATGACTTGAGACTACAGTGATCTTTCCTCTATGAATAAATAAGCCTGCTCACATGTCATTCTGTGGTAGTGCCATATTGATTTCATTTGGGATCACAAAATAACTGGGATCAGAACATTATATATTTAAAGAAGTGGTGGTGGGAGAAGTCTTTAAAAGAGGGGATACTGAATCTGAAAAATGACTTTGACTTTAACCCTTTTTTTCAAAACATGTGAACTTTTTTTAATATGCTAGCTGTGTTAATTTACCCAAAGCTGGGTAGTGAATTAAAGTAAATGAAACAGCAAAATTTAAATAAATGCTTAGAAGTTGTTATACTTAGTAGGAATTCATTTGGCTGTTTTTTTAATTAGATCCCAATCAATGTGTAATAATTCTTGAAAAGTAGTGAAATAGAGAGGGTCATTTTTTGGACAGTAGTACAAAGGCTGGAAACATTACAAACAAAACAAGAAGCTTAAATCACATTCTTCACATAAATGAATTGAAAACAGAAAACACAAATAATGTTACTTTTTGGGACAACAAAGTAGCTTAAATCACTTAAGTAGAAGAAAAATGCATGAGCAAGTGAAGTAAACATATCTCATATGCTTCAGGTACACGCTCATTAAAGCAGTACTGTAGCGTATCTGATGGTTTCTTAATGCTGTCAAGAGACGGCTGTATGCTGGCGTGCAGCTCATCCAGGGTACATGAAGTGTAATGTAGGTCAGGTGTGCGAGCTGCAGTGCCGGTTCACAGCGCTGACCCAGTAACGAGCCCTGTCAGTCCACCTTACCTGGCACACGAGGTTAGCTTAGTCCCTCTGACTATGTACGTACATACGGACAGAGGAGCCACGAGGCAGGGACATCCAGCTGTCTGATCAGCTGCAGGATCAGCAAACGATGTCACGAAAGCGTCCATGATGTCAGTGTGTCGACATCTGCTTCTCAGTGCAGGGTCCAGGAAAAACCCAGTGGTCATTTAGGGATTTTATTATATACTTATCATAAGTAATAAATCATAAGATGTCTGGCTTTTGGGGGGGCAGGGCCGTGGGTGTGGTGATATAAGCTCAAAAACAGCGATGTCTACTTGATACAAATATATCAAACCATGTTTTATAAAGAACATCTGAGAGCGGTTTATTATTATAAGGCAGTAAGGTAGAAGAATTATAAAAGAAGAATCAATAAATATAAAATCTTCATCAGGCAAAGTAAGACATGCCAGGAGAGAAACATGATAAAAGAATCACTAGTGCTTGTAGTAGGGTGTATTAGTAGAAGAGTCTTGAGCCTTGGAACAGCTTTTTATGTTATGTTACTGAAAGTTAATGTATTAATCAGTCAATGACCACAAGACAATACACGCATTGATCACATTATTTCTGCAAAGGTAAGTGACTGCTTAAAATAATCTTTGCTTTTGTTTAGTACATAGCAGCTCAGTTAAATATCTGGTTCATCCTCATGAAGTCATTCATTTTGGACTAAACTGTATGAACAATCACAAAACTCACCTTATCAAAAGATAAACAAGAGTCCTCAGCCATGCTAGCAGCTCTTTCAGCTTGGACTAATTGGCACAATGGCAATGCAGATGTATAGTATAGGTATTATGTTTGCCATGGTCACCATCTTAGTTTAGCCTTTTATCATGCTAGTGTTAGCTAATTAGCATTAAGTACAGCTGAGGATGATGGCAAAATTAGTTAAGCCGGTATTTGGAAAAAAAAAAAACGGATCTACAAAATCATTGCAATTCATTCTCTACAGATACCATGGGTATCTCTACCCAATTTTATAGCAAAAATGTCAACCTCATGATATAAATAGAGGAAAAGTCATCTAAATCAGTATAGGTTTCCTCTTCTGAACATAATGAATGTGTGTACAAAATTTCATGGCAACCCACCCAATAGTATTTGAGATATTTCAGTCTGAACCGAACTGGTGGACAGACTGATACTGCCATCCCTAGAGCCACATAGAGTGTGGCTGAAAAGACACATTTATCTATTTGTATTTCATCTCATCTTGTTTTTCATCTTGGAAAGGCAATGTCCAGTTTCTTTTTTCTTATTCAGTTTATGTTGAGGTTTGAACTTCTGTGCCAGAAATAGCCATACTGCGTATCTCTGCTCATCTTAACTTGGCAGTTTTAATTACTCCAAACAAACTGCTGCTGCTGCTCCTTTAGCTGCTTCTTTAAAAAGACTGTGCATCATTACTTTCTATGAACCACACAGTTTTTGAGGAAAATGTCATCTGCCACTGAATGTTGAGAAAACAAGACATAAAACAAATATGGTATATGTCAAGTCACTCTGTAAAACTAAAAAGGATAGTTTGACATTTTGTGAAATACACTTAATTGCTTTCTTGCTGAGGGTTAGATGAGAAGATTGAAACCACTCTCATGTCTGCGTTGTAAAAATGAAGCTACTGTCGGCAGCTGGTTAGCTTAGCTTAGCTTAGCACACAGAGGCAAACAGCAAGCCTGACTCTGTCCAAAGTGGCTAAAGGAAATTCAGAGATTTAAATAGCAGTTAGACTGTTAAACAGTGTTTTACCATTTGTTTTGTTCAGGATTCTTTTGAGTGTGAGCTCACTGAATGCCTCCCCCACTGTTTCAGAGCATCATTTTTACATGATCTTGAAACCTGATTTTATATACTTGGCAATTATTTTAATCATTCAAATTTGGCTGTGTGGTTATTAACACATTTTCTGTGGTGTGACAAACTCAAAACACATATTTCTAATTGATTTACACAGGCTTTAAGCAGCTACTAATAGAATTTGATCCAGGGTCTCTTAAAGCAAAGATCTAGATCAAGGTCTGAAAAAGTCACAAGCATAATTTCCTCTTCGACTCATTCGTAGAGGTTTTATTTTATGATTTTATGGTACGAAATTATGATTATAAAAACCTTTTCACTTTGTATTAAAAGTAGTGTCTGTGCCACGTGATATAAGCTGCAAACGTGGTCTAAATTTGCTGCATGGGGTGGCAGTGGGGGGTTGGGGAGGGTCAAAAATACACTGCAGACACGGGCAGCAATCAAAGCCAATGTCTTAAAAAAGGTCAACCTCTCTGAACTTTACAACATCAATGAAAAGGAAAACATGTGGGGGTTCATGTGTCCTTTTCACCATGCCTGTTTTTTCTCCTGTGAAAAATTGAATTAGCAGGTGGTACATTAAGCAGCTTATGTTTAGTTTATGATGATCCCCTCCCCCCTTGTTTTACCCGTTTCTCGCTCCGACTTTTCTGACGGATGTCGAGTATCTACCCGAGCTGCTCCACCTTACTCCTGTACCTGCCTGCAAGGCTCCACGATGGCTCTGTCTGTTTGTCGACTTAATGTTGGAGCAAGGCTCTAATCTGCCATTAAGACAGGGGGAGAGAGAGGCTTACTGGTGTTTCTCTTACAAATCCACTTCCAGCAAACCCCGGCAGAGATGCTGCACTGCATCCCAACGGATTAGTGATGGGGCTACGACAGTGATGGGGCTCTCCTACGATAGGGGGAGAGGAGAGGAAAGTGGAGAGGATGGGAGGGAAAAAAAGGTCAAAAAGAAATAATGTGATAAAGGAAAGGTGAGGATAAAAAGAGGTGAATGTCTAACAGGCTACAGGGACAGCCAAAGAAAGACAGAGAGGAGCCCCAGATGAACAAATGGAAACTGTGTGTGTGTGTGTGTGTGTGTGTGTGTGTGTTCAAACATTGCGTTTGTGCATCCTTACGTGGGAATACACAAGAGAGAGAAGCGAAAAGGAAAATGACACAGGAAGGCACGAGTGTAAGAGCAGCAAAGCGAGGACAAAAGGGAGAAGAGAGAGAGAGATGCTGGTGCTATGTGGGTGAGCTGGTTGTAGAATAAGGGGTTGTGGGCTGTAACATTTAATATGTGGTAACCTCGCTGCGTTTACTTAATGTTGTGTGCAAATATCAGTTACTGACAGGTCCCCACTCTGCGTCTTAACCCCTTTCAACCTGTTCAAATATACAACAGATTTACTCCTGCGTTCCTCCGCCATGCTCCTTTCGTCGCTCAGCTTTTGCTTTAATGATAGCCAGACTGTGCGGCCCTCCCAGTGTCACTGTGATACAGCCCAGGCATGACTAACACCTTTCTGAAGGCTGTCCATCTGTGGTGGGAACACCGGAGAGCCAGAGCAGGGGTCTGAAATGGAGCAGTCCTGACAGGCAGATGGCTCAGCTCCTCTATGCCAGGACTGTGCCCAGTTCCTTCCACCGCCTCTTGGCTCAGCCCATCTGTGAACTGGCCTTGAGGGGAATGAATGTGGCCCACCTGGGCTGACGGGGGTGGGGGGGCTCTGCGCAACAGTGTCCATTTAGTTCTGAGTCAGAGGTCCGTCAGAGCCTAAAACACACTTAGCAAATGAGAATCCACCCACGCTCATCCAAGGAGCTGCCCCTCTAAAGGTAAGTGAAGAGTGTTTTTTTCTTCTTCTTCTTCTCCATCAAACACTCTTGGCTTTCCGTGGGCAGTTGCCATGGCTACGGTAAAGTAAGTGACCACCTGTGGGCTCACTTCTGATGTAAAAGAGAAAAAGGCAAAAAAAAAAAAAGACAAATCAACAGACTGCAAACTGATTGACCGGAGTACCCTGGAATAAATCCAACATTTCAGATCCTCTGATGTTTCAGGACATTCACGCAGGCAGATAAAAACATCTTGAATCAGCAGACAGGAAAGTCTCTGGATCAGTCAGATAGGGACTCAGTCACAGTGGGCATGGGCAGCAGATTTTAGCCCGGGTCACAGCAGCACAACCCCCCAAAGCAACTTGCTCCACAGACTCCTCTCCTGCTGGACATCAATCTTCAGAGCTGCTGTCTAGGCAAAGAGCAGATTTGATTTCTCTGCTGAACAGAACTCAACCCTTGACCTCCCTCCCCTCAAAGCCCTGGTAGCCCCAAGTAGATGCTATGGTTACTGTAAAGCGGGTGGTAGTAATAGTTGCAGCCCTGCAGGATGCAGATCTGCTGTGAACATTATGGGAATAGATATACATTTGTACAAGCCCCTTGCAAAGTGTAATTGAATGTAGTCAGGAAACCCGCCCCTGTCAATAAATTACCTATTTATTCCTGGCCTTGAACAAGGTGACTGCGTATAATACATGCCAGCACACTGTGCAACGTGATGCTCTGAGCAGAGGTGGATCCTGTTTTAAAACACAGTCATGTCTGAGCACTCCCCAGACGTGTGTATGTGTATGTGCGCACTAGCGTGTACTGTGTGTGTATGTACATGTGTCCAAGTGTGTGAGTATGTGGTAACTTGGTGCCAGTGGTTTCCTCGTGCCAGCACCGTAGTCTGGTGAGGCAGAGCGGCATGTCGGCTGCTCAGCTGCGCGTGGGCAGCTCCCATTGGTCGAGGTTAACGAGCTAGAGAGCACATCTGCATCGGAGCAGGCCACGGATGAGTGAGTCCACAGCAGAAGCTGTCATTCTCTCTGTCTCTCTGTCTCTCTCTCTCTCCCTCTCCCTCTCCCTCTCTCTCTCTCTTTCTGACTTGCCTGCATATGTTTTTGTGTGCAAGACACTGAATACATTTTTGGTCACTGTGGATGTCACTATTGAATGTGTGCATATGCATACAGTATACATTATCCAATAAGCCAGGTCAATGTATATGTAGGACCTGGAAATATAGTTGTTTAAATGCAAATATCAGTCAACTAAGCATGGTCCACTTTTTTTTCTGAAGCTTTCAACCATATACCATGGTCCTCATCAGCAAATGAAGTTCAGTCGACATGGAGTTGGATTTGTTGGCATGTGAGCTGAGTAGCTCATCCGTAGCACTTTTAAGGACTTCTCATCAATGATGTTAAGTTAAGCATGAAATATAATTCTTGACCTAGGACAGTTTGACAAAACAATCCCAACCCAACGTCCACCAACTAACGTTATTTTCATAGCTTTGAGACGTCTTTTGACCTGCAACACACCAAATCAATGCTTACTGGGATGTGCTCAGAGGGTGGCCAAAATGAGCAAAACACCTCATGAAAGACAGGGACCAGATTCTGAAAAACCTACTGTAATTTTGAGATATTTAAACCACAGTTACAAACAGTGCTGTGTGGTTAATGCACATAGGTGTCCCAGTTATGATCAGGGTTTTGAGTAATCCATTAATGTTTAATGTTTGAGAGACTTGAATAGGGCTTCTTCAAAGAAGAGGTTTTGACATGTCACAATAGGAAAAAGCACAAGAGTAAATAATCAATTGAATGACACTGTCATGGCTTACTGAGGCACTTGAATAGACTTGAATAGGACAGAGCCAATTTTAATGTTATTAGTAACACCTGTGCTTTTCCTACTATTACTGTATTCACGCAGTGTCTGCAAATTGTAAAGAATAGGAAAACCTCATAAAATTCAGACTCGGGAGCACTCTGGCATTTTTCCAAGATGGAAACCTCACTTGTCACCTTGTAGTCACATTATTTGATTTTTTTTGCTGTGTTTTAAATTTGAAACTAACCCAGATACAAACAGTGCATTACTTCTTTAAAATCAACCGAATTGACTTAGTATTTAGATTTTATTTAGTTGTCACTGCCAGTGGCTCCCCGACCATTTTGCTACAGGTCTGTTGACTACTTCTGTATTTCTTTTCATCCTGCGGAAGAGATAACGTCGCTGTCAGAAATTTGTCATATCTCCAACTCTGAATTACAACTTGGAGGCTTGAAGGTTTTCTTCCCACTCGACTACTGGTAATTACTGTCTTAAAGTTACGACATAAACGTGGCACATGACAAGTTGAAACGTCTGCCGTGCAAAATGCTTGTATGCTAGCTGGCGTACTCCAAAGATCTGTTGCAGGTAGACTGTATCAGATGAAGAAGCTAGTTCCAGCAGAACAGTAAAGGCAGCTGCTGAATTAACTCAGTTGGTGCAGAAATGAAAGGAAAAAACATGAAATGATATAGTTAATCAGAAACCTAGATAATGTTGGAATCATGAATGAATAACCAGGTTGCTCTATGTTCTGAGTAAATGTCGCACCCCAAATATGATCAAAAACAGGATAACATTCAAAACCGGGAGCAGAAAATCCCTACTTTCATGCATGGATTTTCAGTACAACACGAGCCGGCCAGTCCCTCCTCGAGTTACAGGTACATCGGTTTGAAAAACTAAAATCAGCAAACTTATCACGGCAAGGGGTGAAGTCATGCAAAGGCAATAAATTCTCGGAATAAACATGCGCAAGCTACCTTGGCAAAGAGGAAGAAGTGATGATATGCTTCCATTCACTGCTCATCAAATTTGAGTGGTTTCATATATACCAGGATTTATTCGCACACCTTCTGTGAACACTTTTATTGTGGAGATATTGTTCTATATCCCACTATAAACGGTTCAGGACAAGAATTGCAGCATCAAAAGAGGACTGAATGGCACACACTGGCCCCACTTCATCTAAATGAGAGCTCGTGCGTGATTATGCATGCGCTGTCCTCTGCCTCACTATGGTCTACTGCTAAGTATGAAAGCGAGTGTACCCAGTCATGCATAAATATGTCTTTGTGCTTAATTGTGTTGCAGTGCACAGTAGTATCTATCTAGGGCAGTAGCATGTAGTGATTGTTGTTTACACCACCAATTTACATTAGAAAGCCTTGTAACAATAGACAGTCTCACCACGTAGATCCGATAGCAGAGGGGTTTTAACGTTGAAGCCCATCGTCCTTATTGTCTGTCTCACCTAGAGAATGTAGAATTAACAGATTAGCCAACAGGAGGGAGTAAATGAAGGGAACGCCTGCATCTGCTGTTTGATTTAGAAAAGGAAAGACAGCAGTGATTGTTTGAGCAAGCATGCATGAATTCATAGGTCTATTTGAGGATAATGACTAAAATCGTATGTACGCAGGACCTGATGAATGTAAGCAGGCCTTGATAATGTGCTGAAGCAAGTGTCTGTTTCCGTCTTTCTTCCTTTTTCTCAGAGTCTACATATGTGTGTGTGGGGATAAGCCTATGAACCGAAGCGTGTGTGGAGAGCGAGATGGAGAGACGGACAGAGGGAGAAATAGCACAGAGACGAGAGGAGAAAGAGAGAGGGCAAACATATTCCTCTTTACCTTGGATTCACTGGCTGAGTCACTGCAGATGGAGGGCATTTTTCATGCTGCATTGCTACACAGTTCTCTTTACTGCGTTATTTTTTATGACACTCCTCCCTAAGGATGTCGGAGTCTTAAGGAGGCCCCTGACTGTGATTAATATAACAGGCTGCCCATTACCGACTGACATTTGAGTTTGTCTCCTACACCATTACGCATCTGCCTCATTCTTCATCGGGCGGGTTATAGCGACAGCCGCACGTCACGCAACAGTACGTGTGGAGGGATAGCAGTTAGCTGAATATTCAAACCTCCATCTGGCTCTTTCTCTATCTATTTTTCATTTTACCCTCATTGTCTTCTACCTTTGTCTCTCCTTCTGTCACTCACTGCTTCCCTCAGATCCAGTATCTCTCCTCCTTTTTCAAAAATACTCACACACACACACACACACACACACGTAGCATCTCTCTCAATCTGGCTGATTCCTCATATACCTGCAATTGTCTCCATTCCCAAGTAGGTTGCAAATATCATACTTGGCTGGCTGGCTTACATTAAATTCAGCCCTCCATGATCAGACATCACTTGCATGTGCTGGGAAAGTTTCTGGTGTAATTATAGAGAGGATTCACTGTTTATTAGGATTTAGTGTTGTGTTCTGAAGCCATGTATAGCAGTAACGCCCCCCGTGGAACAAATCAAAACTGGGTCAGAGCCTCAAAATATCAGAAGAGGAGCCTTATTATCATTTCTGTGTATCGTCAAGCTTCATATTCTGCCAGATAAACTCTCTAAACAAAAGGTTGGCACATTCAAGAAGGAGATGAGGATACAGTGGGAGGAGAGGGAAACCCAGAATCCAGAGGCCAGAGAAACAGGCTCTGTACTGGTGTGTGTTTGTCCAAAGCAGCTCCCACCTTCAAAATAAGTCATAGTCAACATATTAATAAACTGACTTGGTAAACCCTGCACTAGTTAAACTCCCGAATCTCTGGTGAATATCTCGGGGCAGCCCTGCTCACGTGGAACAACGAGTGGAAAGCCTACCTGTGTGTCAGTGTGCCTCAATTTGCATCTTGTGTGCGTGTATGTCATGTAAAGTACGTGTGGGTGGTTAAATATATATGTCAGTTAGAGACAGAGAGGTGTGCAGCAGCTGCACCCATCTGTCTGCATGTGCACAGGAGTGTGATGATGCGAAGATGTCTATGTAGGAGTGCCTGTCAGGGCTGTGAAGGGGAGGTCTGAAGGCATTTGGATGCGCTTGATGGAAAATCAAATACTCCTCGACTCCCGCCTCCCTCACCTCGACTCCCAGTGCGGAGCTCCACTTTTCTGACACGTTCCTAAAAGACCGGCGTGGCATCTGGGTGCTTCACTGTAAAATATACCAATCTTAGCTCGTCATTTATCTAGGATTAGGTCTTAACATCTTGTTTTTCTTTTAAAAAAAACAACCAGTGAGCGCATTTGGCAAGAAATGAGAAAATTTGACTTGTTTACAAGCTTGCTCACCTGTTTCAAAAATGTTATGCTCTTAAAATATGGCAGTGTCAAAATAGTCACCAAATATTCTTAAACCATGGTGATTAGCACTCAAAACGTGAAATAATCTCAGTTTTTTTACAATACTGGACTTATATGGAGCGCCGACACTGACAAAAAACGTTCAGACCTTCAGTCTCTGAGTTGTAATTTGTCAGCGATATCCATAATTTGTGACAGCTATGATATTTCCCACCTAGTGAAAAGAAAAACGTAAAGCAACAAAAGCAGCTAATTTAGGTTATATTTAGTGTGACTACAAGGCCAGTGGGTAACCATCTTGGAATAATGAATAATGAAACTGACAGTATTCCTGTGTTAAATTCTTGTAACTGTAGCTAAAGCATTTAAGCAAGCAAGCTTATACTAAATAGGTTAGCTAGCAAGCACTACGTAGAGTTCACAGACACCATGCTTCTATCTTCATAACATTATCTTTCTTTAAATTCATGTCGGATAGCCTTTTTTACCCATTTCTGGGATCCATAGACTGAATGTCTTGTCAAGATGGACGTTTTTGCTGTGCAGCAGTGACAGACACAACATACAATTTGTGAGGCAAGTGAGGTAAGTGGAGAGGCATGGCTGAAGCTGTGGGTCCCTCCTGTCCTGCATTTACTGTCTTTCAGTTTGTCCTTCTCTGATGCAGCGCTTTAAAAAGCAACAGGGAAACCCATTTCTCTCTCTTTCTATGGATTCATTTGACACTTGTGTATGTGTCTTGGGATTTCATGCGCTAAGACGTGCAACACACACCCACACGACACACTGAAAAAACCACTCATGCGCGTGGGGTGAAACACACATCTGTACATATAGACAACATAAACACCCCCTCTATGCAGTGCAGTAAATACAATGATTGTAGTTTGGCTCCCGTTTCTTCGGGGTGGTGACAAGTCTTTTTTCCACTCACATGGTTGAAATGAAATCCAATTATATCTGTAATGGTTCTCCAACTCTTCTTTTGCTTTGAAGGAGTCAGCTTGCTTGAGTCACCACTGTTGGACCCAAATGTGCTCAGTAAATCAGTGATGTGCAATGGCGCAAATGTGCAATGGAGACAGATGTAGTGTGCGTGCGTGCGTGCGTATGGGCGTGCGTGCGTGCGTGTGTGTGGTCGGTCCCTGGCTCCTTCTTAGGCAGCTAATGTTAGGAAGTGACTGAACTCCCGTCATACTTTGTTACTCTGCTAAGTGTGTTGCATTTTACGAACACTGCTGTCTATTTGCATATTTTAATTAAATAGTTGGAATTTAGAATGAATCACTTCCTAAATTTATGGGGTAATTATATGGTGTTTGTCCTTGACTTGGCAGCATCACCCACACATGAATAAATTCATCATAGTCTTGTGACGGCAGACAAAGTTACGCTGACACCTGCAAACTTTGTTTCCTCCACTTACCCCTCAATTACCCTCTTTTACTTTCTTTTTCTGACACAATAAATCACATACTGTCACATTGTCTTTGTCATCGGGCCCCTGTGACAATTTGATCACAGTGATGTGTGGGTGGAAAGAGCGCATACAATACATGCTTGTGTGTGTGTGTGTGTGTGTGTGTGTGTGTGCTGGGATTTCTAAATAGCCAGTGCACTTGCTAAAATAAAGGGCCTCTTTGACAAACCGGACATGACCAAAGTGTCGTGTGTTTCCATGGTACCCTGAAGAAGCGGCTGTGTGCTCAGAGTTGCTGATTGGGCAAAGACAGTGCCACATCACTGTTTTAACTCCTTCACATGTGTAGTAGAGTATTCAAACTTACAGAAAAATGTGCATAATATTGTTTGTATGACATCTAAAATGCTTGTGGCCCATTGACCCAGGACAAACAATACAATAAATGTCTAATATTTTGGAAATGTGCATGTCTGCTCATATAATGTCTTCAAACAATAAGAATGTTGCATGAATGCAGGAACAAAAGAGATGCAAATGGCCCATTGAGTTAAGATTTCTACAACAGACAATAATCAAGATGTTCAGAGCCTAAATAACTGGCAGAAGATGTCTGTAGTCTATCCTGTATCCCAATAGTGTACAGATGCAATGTAACCAGACTGTGTTAGCGCTTCAAATTAAGAATGAGAGTTCAGCAGATGGATATAAATCCATTGCCTTTTCCCTCCCAAAATGAAAACTGGCACCTGTCATTGTCCATCTGCTTTACTTCCTGGTTCTGTGATTGGATATCAGCAGCTAATAAACCGCCACACCCTGAGCTTGAGCTTCAGCCATGTGCATCATCCGTGCTGTGGTTAGACTGAGTGCTTTGATGCTGCACTTTGGATCATTTTTACCTCTTAGGGGGAGTTGAAAGTTGACATTTTGTATGCAGCTTTATAGGAATGATGCATGTATGTCTGCATAAAAGGTGATCAAATGTGGTTTAAATGATTGGTTATACCCTCAAATGTCCAGTTCACAGCTGATGTTTTGAAATGTAACTATGACATTCAGGCATATTAAGAAAATCTAAGATTAGTAAGAAGACACAGAAGGCGCGTTTTAAACCAATACAACCACAGAACATACAATTTTGTTCTACCCAAACAGAAAAGAAAGCACAGGTCCCGTTTTCAAAAGTGAGTGTTTTAAAAGCCATTTGCAGCACGGCACGTGTTTTACAGCAGTTTGGCTGCATTAATCCTCTCCTTATTCAATACCTGTTAATGCTCACTTCATTCCTGCTGTTTCAAGGTATACATCTGACCAAGCGACAACTGAGTGTGTGTGTGTGGGGAGGCTTACAATACCCCTAGTCCTTCAAGGTGGAAAGTAGCTTTATTTATTTTTTGACCACTCCAGAACAGTGGAGCAAACTGTAAGTGCATTCAACAAAAGGTGATTTCGCAAATGTGTTAGCAAACAGCTGCTTTTTTACAGCAGACGCTAAGGAACATGAGCATTCATTTGGAGTCATGTTTGCGTCCCCCCTGACAAATATAGTCAAAAAGTTGACCTATTACTTTCCTTTTGTTCTGCACAAACTGCAGAGGGAAATATCTGTCTCGTTAGCTGCTAAATGCTGTCAGCTAGTTGCTACCTGTCTGTCTGCTGTTTGGTGCTGGGCAGGTTCTATAATGCGTTTACCAGAGCTTTGTTTTTTACCCAAAAAAAGCCTCCTTTGCATCTAGAAATGAGGTTGATGAGAGTGGTGAGTATGAACCAAAACAGTAAAGATTTAACCAAAACAAGAAAACCAAAACAATGAGCTGAAAGATGTTAAAACTGCCCATAAGGCTTAGCGGGACTGAATGTCCTGAGTGATAATTCTCTGTGGGTTAGTCACTACATGCGACCCTTTTCTCGTTAAACTGTCATTTGACACACCATCAATATAGAAATATTGATTAGTGCAGCTTTAAATCAGTTTTAGGAATAATAATAATAATAATACTATTTGGCACGCTGCTATTAGTTTTTCACTCACTACTCATCACTCAAAAGAATGTATGATAAATGCCCGTCTAAGTGCCCCTGTCTCCAGCCCCTGCTCACTTCTCCCAGGCCATGTTGTTCCCGTCAACTCCCCAGGCCTGCCGTCCTATAGCTGTCCACGAGATGTCTGCGGACTTTCCATCCCTTTCTCATCACCTGAGCTTCCCCACTCATCTCCCCACCTGCACCTCACCCCTCACTACATATACCATTGCACATCATGTTGCTGTGTGCTTTATGGCATTGTTGCCTGTTTCTGCCTGCCTTACCCGCGTATTAAACTTTACTTTATTGGACTTTGGATTCCTGCCTGCTCCTTATGAGATTTGTTTTCTTGTGTTGGACTGCTCTCTGGTTTTGACCCTTGCCTGCCTCACCTTCCCGTAAGCCTGGGTACTTAATTTTGGTTATTAAAACCATTGAACTGCATCTGCTCTGCCTCAGTTATCTGCATTTGGGTCCTATTCCCTGTGTTCCTTGTTGCCTTGCTTGCAACAAGCCCCCAGGAAGGGCACCGGGCTATGGAGCCAATTTGACATAGGGGCCAAATTGTGTAATTACAACTTCTGGATCAATTACGTGATGCCCTCTGGCCCAAGAAGACCCTCTCTCACTTTGTGAGAGATGTCTGTAAATTGAGGAATAATTTTAAGGTACTTCGACTTCCCAGTACAAACACTAAAATAGCCCTTATTTAAATCATTATGCCCTAAAAGTGAGTGGTTGGGAGGCGGGGTTTAAAAGAAACACTGTTGCGTTTGCTCTATGGTCCGCACAATGCAGAAGCCAGGTAATTTTATCCCCAGAAATCAAACTTTTTTTTTTGGCATGCGCTGCTGAGCAACTTTTATAGGAATGATCATTGGCTTGCACAACTGTGACATGACATGACAACAACTTGCCCATGTCCCTCAAAAAAAATGGGTGTATTGACTTTACAACAGGTGCTCCGCTCCTTGTCCCCTGAGGCCTCCAGACCTGCTGGTGTCTCAGTACATTATGATTAGCCATGCTACAGGAAATGAAGAGGCCTGGAGTGAGACTGATAAAAGGAGAGGAACTTTTCAGCAGTCGGGGTCAAGGGTCACGTGTCATTTATTGATGTCAGGCTTCTCCTCGTCGCTCCTCCCTGAATGCTAATCACTCACACACTGCTACAACAATACGATTAGACTTGATTAAAACAGTCCATTAGCATAGAACTCAGTGGAGGCTGAGCACAATAAGGACAAAACAGTCCGCTCTCCTCGATAAGGCTCTCATTCTGTGACAGTTTTCTTGTGTCAACAATACAGCTGAATGGCCACATCAGCGGTCAAGTCTTCAGCGAGCTACAAGCCCAGGGAATGCTGCAAATCAACATCTCATGTGTGTCCAATTAGCATGTTTTCTGCTGTGGAAGTACATGTGTCGCGATCCAAAAGCTGCTACTCTGTCATTGTAACCAGGAACTATTATTGATCAGCTTTCACTCCATGGTTTCGCAATGGGGGCCAGCAGTTAACCACCTCTCCTCTGAGAGTCTAATCATTTGCCGGGGTGCAGCGATGAGAATTTCTGACTGAGGTAATCTCTGGATTGAATGGAGATTAACCGCCATGTGGGGTGATGACTCTTCCCTTTGTCTTTTTTGTCTGGATGGGAATCTGCTCGCCTTATCTTATCACTCTGCCTCATTTCTCCGGGGCAGTTCCCCGCCCGTTATCAGCACAGCTCCATCTACATGGAAATCAAAGCCTTTGCAGAAGTGGAATACGATTAGGGAGGGGGAGAAAAGTCTAATCTTTCCCCTCTTGATTCATGCTAATAATGCACCACATCAACCTACGAAGAGCTGAGAGACTGAATGACAACACACTGTTGTTGTGAAGGTGGATGGATGGATGAACAAGGTGGCACAAGAGCGATGTGTTCATGTGTAACTCATGAAACATTTCATCTGTGAGGCTTCTTTTTGTCTGTGGGCCTTGAAAATGAGGATTAACTCTCGCTTCACAGGAGCCAGCTGCCTGACACTGACCTCCTTTGTTTTTTTAATGACCAAAGACTAGATGCCTGTGTGTGTGTGTGTGTGTGTGTGTGTGTGTGTGTGTGTGTGTGTTTGTGCGCACACAGTAACAGGGGTGGCTGCTAAAGGGAGGGCGGGTTACAGAGGGGATTAGAACCCACACAGCAGCCTCCCTCCCCAGTAAACATAAGTACATGGTACTGTACTGTGTGTGTGTGTGTGTGTGTGTGTGTGTGTAAATGTATAACATGCCACTGCCACTGCTGCTGACACCAGACAAAAAGAGGAAGACTGAGTCCATCTGTGAAAGCAGCAGGATTAAGCTGTGCTCAAGCCAAGAGCTACACGTCAATCAACCGCTAAGTGTGTGTGCGAGTGTGTGTGTGTGTGTGTGTGCGTACTTATGCCAGTGTGTTACACGTACACTGTGCACCCGCATACACACACAGCCCTGGTCCGGCAGTGGGGGAGGGAGGACCCCAACACTGTTGTTTTCATACGTAATCTGCGGGATGGAGTGAAGCCAGCGATACATCAATCACACTCAGTGGCTGCAACACAACAAACAAATGAAAAGAAAATCATTTATTTTTATTTTTATCGCATGTCAACTCTTTTTGTACCAAAACATAAATCAGAACCGACTGACGACGTTTTGTAATGTAGAATGTAAAAAAAAATGCTTTTTGAAACGAGATTGTTGACATTTAGGATGTAACAAAATATATTTCATGCTGACTTCTATCTGCTGGAATGTCCCAGACATTCACGTGCACACACCCACACATGGGTCACCCCCCCCACACACCCTCCTTCCACCTACTGTGGGCTGTCTCATTGAGAAGCTTGTTGTTGCTCTGACAGGACCCCCGACTGTTCCCCCATAATGCACCAGCACTTCTGCATGGCACCCTGTGGGGACCAGTCTGAAGCCACCAGTGTGCAGGCTGCAGCCATTCACAAAGGTTGAAGCTGTCATACAGTAGGGGTGTGTGTGTGTGTGTGTGTGTGTGTGTGTGTGTGAGAGAGAGAGAGAGAGACAGGGCCTGACCTGGATGTAGTAGCCCCCTCAGTAGCAGAACATGAAGGTGGGGGGTCATTATGGCCCCACGTGCTGTGTATTAGTGATTGAAGCTGGCTTGCTCCCCTACACCTTTCACCCCGGCTGGAGGGGGAAATTGAAATCAATACAGCCTATGATGAGGCGACTGGAGTGGTACAGGGTCGAGGGAGGAGGAGGGGGGGGGGTGCTTTGGCTTGATGGATGGCTGGTTAAAGGGGGGCGATCAATTACCCTGATGGATTGCTTTTTGGGGATTTCAGAAATGAGACCGATCTCTGCTCCTTAAAGAATGATTGTCCACTGAAGGAGGAGGAATGGATGGGCGACTGCCCCACTGCAGTTTGCATAACATCCAGCATGGCTGGAATATAATTCACTTACATCTTTGTTGTTGTGAGAAGTGGCAACTGGTCCCTCCTCCTCTCCTCAATCCTTTATTTTTCGAAAATGTTTAATCCCCTTCCTCCCCTCCCCACCCCCCTCCCCACATTCTCCCTCTAACGGATCCCCTCTCTCTACATTATTCTCTGTGCATTTTAATTTTTTTTCTGTCACCGGGGGCCCAGTTTCCCCGCCCACTCTCCTCATTTTAGCCTGAGTCTAGAATAGTGGAGCCAAGAAATAGTTAATCTCTCCGGCTGCTGCTATGATTGGCCGCTGTATGCAGCCTTCAGCCTCCTTGAATGAGAAACAGGGGTAACCAGGCAACTTCAGAGCTGGAGAGGAGGGAGAAAAAAAGAAGACGGGATCTTAGAATTATGGAAGAATTTTGAACATGTAAAAAGCGAGACATTGTGATTTCACCTTGTGTGTCCGGCAAATGGAATTAACAAATGGATTTTCTTAAACACGCTCTCTCCCTCTCTCTCTCTCTCTTACTCTCTCCCTCTCAATGGGGGGAAAATAGAGCGCTCAAATGAAGGGGACACAGATGTGGATTAAAACGCATAAATGGGACACTCCAAAGAAGCATCCGCTGAGAAAAGGTGAGTGACATCTCAGTTCTGAGCTTCTCCATTAACGACAGTCTTTGAAACTGTAAGACTGTAGAGCTGTTTTAGGATGCAAGGCAGCCCAGCAACATGCCAAGATTTATGGATAGGATGCGTTGGCCGCTGAATGAAAATGGGTTGCGCAACGGTCCGCTATGGATGACTGAGAAACAGACACATATATGATCAAACGTAAGAAATGGGATCAGAAATGAGCTCGTGAGTAAGAGCATCGATGATGCTTGCTGGATTTGAATGTGGAGTCGTGTAAAGCGCAAACGCCGGTCGCCTGTCAAATACCCTGCTGTCCCACATTGAATTGCGCACAGATTGGAGACAGACATTTCGTTTTGAAATGATTCCGAATCGATGCTCGACTTGGGCTACAAATGTAGGTTATGTAGCTTTGTAGGATGCCCTCTAAAGATACAAGTATCAGGAAAAGCTAACAGCTTTTTAAACCACGTCTGAGCCCCCCCCCCCCCCCAGATATTCAAATGAAGAGATGTCCTGCTGCAACAGCAGTAAGTCATCTTCTACCCACTGCGCGTTAAACCGCTCTGATGCTGAGTGAATGATGACGCATATGTTGATACATGTATTGATTTCTGTTAAGAAACGGTTAGAAAATGCTCAGCTGGCTGCATTGGGAGGGGGGTGGGAGTGTGTGTGTGTGTGTGTGTGTGTGGGGGGGGGGGGGGTACCTGTGGATGGATGGTTGGATGTGAGCGCGCAGCGCAGCGCGGTGGCACCGGTCTGACTGGCAGCGCTGAGCCAAAGTCTGCCTCAAACCAGCGCACAGGTCTGCAGAGGAGTGAGTCCTCTGGGCTTCATTCACGTTTAAGGGTCACAGTGGAGATAAAAACAATCATATTAATTGAAGTAGCGTTTAGACGTTGGGGCCGTCTCAACAGTGACAGGGCGTGCAGTTGCGCCCACATTTGGATTTTCCCGAGGAGAGACGGATGGATGGATATCAGAGGCCAATCCTTCTCTTTTTTTCTGGCATATTTTACACTTGGTTTCAACTTCCTATAGTCTGTTATGGTTTGTGGCGCTATATGTAACCAGCGCCACCAGGAGCCAATCAGCACTGTAAACTATTCAAATTAATGAGTCATTTAATCTGATTTGACTCTTGTTTTCTTAATAAAAGTGAAAAGTGAGAGTTATGCTTTGCAAAACACTTGATTGTAAGACTAATTTGAATTGTTTCTTAAGTAATCTTCTTGATTAGTGGAGTGTTTTTCTATGGTGTTAACAACATCCCCCCTCCCCTTGGGTAAAACTGAATATAAGCCAAGATGAACAGTTGAAATGCACAATTCAGACTGGACCATATGTCTATCATGATGCCCTGTGTTTTCTGCTTGAGTGATGATATAAGAGCAGGTCTAGGTGGAAAATGGCCTTGGCTACTGCTGTGGAAAAGCAGTATAACAAAACAGCTAGCAGCTATAAAACAAGCTGCTGGTCAAATAGTGTGGCTCACCTACATCTTGTGCTCTCAGATGACCACTATTCACAAGGCTTGGCGGAATATAGGCAAAGGTCGTCCTTAGCATTTTGACATTGATGCCAAAGTTCATTGGCAACTTCTGCCAATCGGCCAAACTGCCTGTAGTAATCTCCTTATGGGGGATGTTCTGCAATAGATCCTAAGCTGCACTCACTGACTCACTGGCTTGATTGTAGGACACATGTGTTGCAAACGCGCGCGCACGCACACACAAACACACACAAACACATAGGCTACATACAGTATAATTTCCAGTTGTCATCCCAAGACAGTCTCTGCGGCCCAGTGTGATTGTGGGACTTAAGATGGAGCTGAACAAAACACTAGAGAGCATTAACTTCTCCAGTAAAGGCTTCTTTGTTGGGTCTGCCAGTGGAATCAAGACACTTCATTTAGCTCCTAACAGCAAAAGCAGCTAGTGGATATGGGAGCTATATCTTATCCGATTAAGACCATAATGCCTTTTCCCCTTTTGCAATTATTGTAAAATGGTGAAAGTGGTTCAGTTATTTCTTTTCCATGTTATCCCAGCACAATTACAAGAAAACAGGGCAACATTTCAGCTGGTTGTTGTTTTGCACTCCTTGTTCTGAAATCCACAGGGTCGTCTCGCCCATTTGCCATAGTGTTGCCTCTTGCCTTTTGTCTTGCTGAAAGCCTGGTGTATTATCACATTTGTCGTTTCGCTTCATATTGCAGTGGCATTACCTCAACTTGAACTCCCTTAAGATTTTTCAAGTGCTCTGAGATAATGCATCTAACGAACAAGGGTTACACTGACATTAATGTAGCGTTTCAGCATTAGACACACGATTGCTGAAGTGGCCTAAATCTTTCATAAAAGTAGTTTTAATGAGCTCGCAAGATTGTGTCTGAGTTCTCATTTTGCTGGTGGCTTTATCTCATCTAGTTTATTCATTAATGAAGATGTGGCCCCTGGCAGAAGCAGGTCAGAGGTGATCTCAGTTGCCTCAGTTGAAAAGGCAGAGATTGCTCAGATAACGGTGCATTTAGAATGCTGAATGATGCACATGGTCCACTGGGAGTATAATCAACATGACAGGTGCATCTGAAGTTGAGAGTGCAATGGGAGGTTTGTGGCAAACAATGTATTAGAGGCAAAGACTTAAGCTACAAGCTGTAAAAGTAGCTACAGAAAAGGTATAAAGATCTCTCCCATGGGAAGTTTAAAGGAACAGTTTGAAAGTTGGAGCAATACGTTCGTTCTTGCAGAGAGTTGGATATCAAAATCAAAATCAAAAACAACAGTTTGCTGTTGCTGGACTATTTCTTCACTGGAGTATACACTGGTTGCCTTGCAACTAGTCCTGGCCAAGAAATATAGTAATAGTCCAGCACAAAACCCCCATAAAGCTGTTGTTTTTTAAAGTACAGTTCTGTATGGATTAAAAAGCTTCAGAGGTGCTGGTAGGCTGATTTGGTTATATTTGGAGAGAGCCAGGCTAGCTGTTTCCCCCTGTTTCCAGTCTTGATGCTAAGCTATGCTAAACAGTCGCTGGCTTTGGCTTCATATTTAGCTTAACACTGTGACGACTGTGTCAATTCTCTCATCTAACTTCTCAGCAAGATTTCCCAAAATGTTTATATTATTGTATATTACTTAAATAACTATTACTTAAACATCTTTCAGGAGAATCACCCTACAAATAATAAAATATTTAGCTCAGACAGGGTAATCTAATGGAAACAATCCTTCCTTATTACTCAGTCTCTTGCTGACATCAACAAGCCGTTATGCAAAATACAAAACCTGAAATTGGAAAATATTTAAATGAATAGTTCCTTTCCAATATGTTTAGACTGGACCTGTTTCAGTAATGAAGTTGGAAATATGCCCACACATTTAAAACTGAACACAGCCCCCACAGAACAGAAGATATTATCTTCTTCACCACATAACGAGGGTGTAAATTATCTATTTCCATTCATATCTTGTTACATATGAATTCATTAAATGTTTTTCCCAAATATCCATTTAGATATTATGCAAAATGGGACCATTATGTTTACAAAAGCAACCAAACATATCAAAGTGAGCTTCAGTTGTTATTATTGAATTACATTTTGAAAGTTATCTGTAATAAAGGCTTATGTAACGTTTACATCGACTCACATGGAATTTATTCAGTTGTAGATATATATGTTCATTCTGCAAAAACAGCAGTCATGCATCATTGACCTCAAGGGTTTTCTCACAGTTATGTCCCTTATTGCTCTGACCCTATTAAGTCGACAATGAGGCGGTGACCCCACCACTACAGAATGTGTTACTGGAATCAAATGGGGCAGTGAGTTACCAGCCCATCACACAATTATTTCCATTGTGTGGAGCTGGGTGGCTAGTAATCCTCGTGCTTTGGCCTGTAACATCTGGTGAGTGAGTGAAGTGTTCAGTGTGAAGCCCGCAGTGTCAGCCTGCCTCCCATGTTCAGCCAGAGTGGGTGTCACTGCCCACTTCACTTCCAGAGGACTGGGCATCTTCAATGCATCAATGACACCAGCCATCACAAGGGACATGTAGCATGCCAAACCAGTGATTCATTAGGAGTCAATTAGCTGGGAGGCATGGGGCGCCCTGCCATATGTCTCTAGGTTCTACGGCAATCTGTACCCACTTCCTACTACTGTACTCTGAATTGTGTTTGGCACTGTACAGTCTGTGCATGTGTGTTGCATCAATGCTGTACAGTACCAGCACTGAGCTACAGTCTGTTCCTTTTCATAGGGCTGTCTTCTTTGTACTATTAAAACAAGTCAATAGTAGAGATTTCACAGCTCTGTCTCCAGCCACCCAGGTTCTGAGCTGGAAATGAGTCACAATGACCTTCAGCTCAACTCATGTTGCGCCAGTTGGCTCCCTATGAAATACTCATCCATCTACTGAAGTATGAGGCTGCGGAGCTCCAGATACTGTAAATCTTAGGAGGTAAGAAAGGCCCCGCTCAATATCTACTCCACCGCGCTTGCCAAGAGGCGGCGTGTGCTGCCGACAAGATCTATCCGCCCTCAAATCTAGTTTGTCTTCTTATCTGTGCCAAGGTAAAAGACCCCCTCGCCCCATCCTCCGTGCCCCAACCACCCAATCAAACCTCCCACAACCCGAAATTAAGGAAATTAAATCAGAGCAGAGAGCAGCCTTAAGCAGAGCAATGGCTATGAATACACACAGCTCCAGATATGTGATGTGAAGCGGTATAATGTGATGAGGCACATGCACATGCTGTCCATACATGTAAATGTGACATATATCAATGAGTGATACTTTCAAGAACTAAAAGGTCACTACTGCTTGTTTGGTATAAAAGCTGCCACTGGGCTATGTGTTACACTGATGTTACATTTATAATTTAGAAAGGGTATGCAGATTTAAACTAAATGACACTTTCAGTATCTTCCTTAACATTACATATTTTTTTGAGTGAAATGGGTGGGATATCATTTTAAGAGGGATTTATTCAAATCATTAAGGTATTTGATTGGATCACTAGAAGGTGGCCGGGGCTTTTAGATCAGGAGTCTCTGGAGAATACAGAGCTAAAGAGGACTGGTGGCCTCCATCTGCACCTCCCTCACCTGCATTCTTAGATCAGGAGAAATGAATAAAATAAACCTTAACCACACACCTCGCTAGCTAGCTATAGCGACATACTAAGAGCCACAAGCTAACAAGTCAAGTGCACTTTTACAGTACATAATGGGATTGTCATCATCCTAAATCCTATTTGATTGGATAAATGTCTCTCTCTGCCACAGTGTACAGGATGAATCATCAAAAACTTTGAATTGTTAAACAGGAAGCTGAAAGAAAAAGATTTTGTTACAAAAACACTAAATTAAATAAAGTTATTGTTATTTATGTCATTTGATCTTTAATTTTTTATTCTGTAATTAAGGAACTCAAACCAAACATCTGAAATCAAGATTGATAATTATTTTACGGTTAGCAATGTTTGCAGAGGGAATAAATTACTTTTTATAAATTAATGTTGAATTTTGAAGAAACATGTTACTACACAATTGAATGAAATTAAAAATGCAGCATACTTTTTAGAGTGTAATTACAGTCAGGGAGGAATCTTGTATTAGATGTTGGCAACATGACAAGTCAAATGTCAATATCTGTCTGATAACATTATTTATTAACAAACCACCACCTTGGTGTTCATCATGTAAAGACCTAATATCATTGGATTATATTTGCCTAAATAATATGCATGAACGTAGTACTGGTTCATGTTAATAATTTGTCAATATGGTTTTATTACAGCAAAAAAGTCAAAAAACAAACTATCAACAAAAACAATGTTGTTTTTCAGTTGGGTCTGGGTGACTTGTTATGAGTGAGTGACTTCAAGAAATGGAAAAAGCGAAGCATGTTTTTCCAAATTAAAACCGTAACTTCTCAATAATGCCAGGAGCGCGAGAGGAGCCGGAGAAAGTAAATCGAGTCAAGTTGGAGCAGCCCTGCCCCAGTTGTAGGCACGTGCAGCCACCCAACTGCACTCCTCCAGCGTTTTCACCGCATTACCCAGAAACGCTACGTTTGCGTGACCCAATTTATCAGCCTCTCCTCCCCATTCATCTGCTCTCACAGATGCACTCCAGGAGGCTCTATAAGCAGCAGAGCATTCATCACCTCTGAGTAGTGAGGTCCTCCAGTTTCATCCCGTTGGCCTGTTCTACAACCCTATTCCCCACAGGCGGGACAGCAGCTCCATATGTGGCTGATGATTATAATAGTGTGGCGGGCTGGCAGCAGCGGGCTCCACTGTAGCTGAGATGCATTTGTGCGTGCATTTGTGTTCCATAAAATATGTAATCAAATATAAGCTTAGCAGGGTTTTTCTTCCGCTGACAGTCAATTTAAATATTGTATCTGCCACATCTCCTTACTGCAGTGCTCTTTCAACCCCCTGGAGGTAATTGAGATGTTTAGTTCAGTCTAGAGGAGCTATCAAACTCAATTCACATGTGATTTCATATCCCCTGATTCATGCTTTTTCTCATTGAGCACAGCACATTCCCCTTGTGTAGGTAATTTACAGTTTTGAGTAATCAAACATTAAATGACAGCCAAAGTTTATTCACTCAAGCACATCTGAAGTATTTCCTTATTGAAACTGTGTAAAAAGAGGTGTCGGTTAAACTTTATGGTTGCATTTAGTCTCCCCTTATTGACAGAAAAAAAAACACTGTCAAAGTAGTGCAATGCAGTTCAAGACTGCAGCCTCTAAAATAACAATACAATAATACAGTTGAACCAACAACTCTCAAAAACAGTTTTGTGTACCAAAAAAACTGGCAACTGAGTGTATAATGAAGTCGATTGAGCCAGTAGGTTGTCTGTTGGTGTTACTTTCATGTGGCCATCATGGAAAACAAGGAGTAGGAAGCAAAAAAGTCCATTATCTTTGACTGTTTAATTCATATTTCAGTCTAAAGACTCAGTGACGTTAAAGACATATGAAAACATAAACTGCCTCAATCTTCTGGCTACAAACATGTACCATCATCTCACTCTAACCCTGTCTCCTTATCTTCCAAATCACAAAATGTTCATACAGAACATATCTGCAAAATATTCCCCTACAACGTATTTCATGTGTTCCCATGCAACATCCGCTCATAGCAACTAAAGCACGATTAACTTTTTATGGTTATGTTTAGGTGCTCAAAGCTTAAGCTCAGTTAAGCTTGTGAGGTTAGTTACATATGGGAAAAGTCAACGTGATTTGAAGCAGAAGACACAACATTGCTATATTTTTTCAAAAATCGCTGCCACTGAACATAATCTAGGCAACCCTCATTACATCTGACAAAACAAGTTAGTAGCATAAAATATTTACTTTCTAGCAGACAGACTTCATGGACATGTGGATTGTAGTACAAGTAGGAATGGTAACCAGCAATCCCAATTTGAAGAGCATTACAACGCTAAGTGTTTTTCGGTAACCCCTGTGGTTCCCACCGCAGCAGCCTAAACCCACTACCCACGTTCAAATGAATGGGGGGTCTGGTGTTTTCGCCACAGCACCTGATTTGGTCTGAATACGGCCTTAATCAAGAATATTCAAGGCTCAAGATTAGATAATAACAAAGGTGTTGCCTTAACATCCTTATTATTTCATTTTCATTCATTTTATTGCTAAAACGTGAATTTGGATTGCTCTGGTCCCCTAAAGGTCTGGGGCCGCACTGCAGTTGCTCACTTATATAGAGTCACAACCAACTCTAAAGGAACTTGATAGTTAGATTGACATTAATGGAAGAAACCACACATTTCTGCATTTGGTTTGCTAATGCGTCATTATTTTTTATTTATCCATGTTGTTATTAAAAAAAGGGCAAAGGAAAGCCATATTTAACTCAGACTATCAATTAAACTATAGAATCTGACATGTAAGTAAAATGTAGAATGACCCTTAATAGCTGATGACGGTAGATTCTCTTAAATGTCTGCCCAGGCTGAGTAATTGCAGTTGTTAGATTATGGAACTTTGCACCTTTTTTAATTAAATGGAAATCTCTTGTGTTGCAAACGCCTGCAGGGAACAGATTCTACCTTTTTGATGTGGGGTTGAGCTGAGCGACAAGCATCTGGCACAGCAACAGCGGTCAGCATGACGTCTTCTGACGAGACCCTTTAGATCACTTCTCATCAGAGCGTCACAGTTGGAGGCTACCCTGATGTTTCGCTCTAATCAGCCATCAAGTGTCATATTCTGAAAGCTTGACTCAGGCTTGTATCTGGCCTCCGCTTCTGGGTTTATACAAAACAACATGAGCGACTGAAGAAGCTCCTCAGAGAGCCAACAGTGGCACCACTTGTGTGTCTTCGCGATCTGTGTGAGATCTTGACCTTGCGAAGCCATTGTAACGAGAGGCAGTCGAATATTTCACTTATCATTAACGGCATGATTAGCTGCCAATGGGCTGTGCCTGGTGTGGTTTAATCCTCCCAGTCTCCGGAGTGCGATAACATATGAGATGACAACAGTTTCACACCCAGTTTCACACCTCCCCGCAGTTCCATACGTAGCTGCAGCCTAATCGCTCATGAGAGATTAATGAGAGACATTGAGGTGTGGTGGGAGATTCACTAATTACACCCGCACATACTAGTCAGGGGAATAGACCGTTGTGTGTATATGTGTGTGTGTGTGTGTGTGTGTGTGTGTGTGTGTAAGCTTCTTTTAAAGTACAGTTTTACAAGACACCTGTTACTTCGCAGTGGGAGAAGTTGAGCTATAACAAAGGCATGCTCAAGAGAAATGAATAAATAATAAAATAGTTAAAAGTACTTTCTGGAAATGACAATCACTGCAAAATACCACTAATTGGGACGTTAACAAGAGTTGTTGTGTAATTAATTTGAAAAATGAATTCATTCTATGCTTTGAATAGCCCCTACAGCTGCCTGCAAGAAACTTGTAGAGTCATGAAAGCAAACTAAATAACCCCCTTATCACAGAAAAGAGTGTTACACATGCTAACTTTCCTTTGTATGTAATGTCAGTCACTCACACTATATTTTCTCTCAGGCGTATTTCTGCCAGACGCAGCAGTCTGAAAGGAAACCCAAACCAAGTGTGGAGTTTTCAGAGCGAAAGAAAAGGTTCATAGAAGGGGGATTTGTAACATCTGAATATGTACCAACTTAAAAAATAAAATACCCAAAAATATTAAAAAAAAAATTCTCTTATACATAAACAACTTTGCCCTGTTACTTTAGGGACTGTATGACAATGATATGGGTGGTGTGGGCACCTGAATCGTATGCTTTACTATTTAAAGTTTCTGAGCAGTTTGATTAAAATTTTCAATGGAGCCTCCCCTTGACTTAGAACATCATCTCACAAATATAAAATAGAATTGGTACAATTTGTTTATTTAGAAAAACGTAGAGCAAATTATCACCCTAATCTACAGCTACCCTCAGCTTTACAGAGCTTTATAGACTTTCTGCTCACTGTTCTCAGAGAAAAAGCTCTACAAACCCACTGTACACTAACTGCTTGTCAACAAACAGCAGACAGACAAGTTAGCTAGTTAACATAGTGGAGCATTTTGTGGCTAAAGGGCAAGATATTTCCTTTAGGAATTGGTTGAAGACAAAAACAGAGCAAACAGAGAATAAATATCAGACTTATAATCATCAGGTGGCCAGAAACACGACTCCAAATGAATGCTAATGTTGCTCCATAATTGCTGGATGTGTAAATGAGCAACTCTTTGCTAACGAGTTAATCATATCAACTTAAAAGGAGATGATATGTCACTTTTGTGTTCAAAACTTTTTGTGCTACCTAAATTGCAAATTAAATACAACATAGAATGATCCGTTCACCAAACACTAGACACCACTCCAATTTTTAACCAATAGCCACAAACTGAACAGTTATTAGCACTGTGGCTAAATTAACCAGGTACTGGCGGCAGCTTTAGGGAATGGTGTAGTAAAATATAAATCTGGGGAGAGAAAAATTCAGAAGCCCCTCCCTTCATCAAAAAGAAAAAACGCATAACCCTTCAATGTTTCTGGACCCCCCTCTCCCCTCTAATTATTTTGACACAGTCCCTTACTTAGCTCAAAATGACTCTCTGTAATGAGGAACTAAAAGTTTGACTAGTTAGTCCAAAATATGTCACACTGCTTTTTCATTTACATTAAGTAAAACTACTCAACCCAACATTGTGTGTGTGGTGTGTCTCATCATGGCAACATTGATAAGACAGTAAGTAGCAAAACAAAAAGGTTCCGGCTTTTGAAATGTCTGGTCTGGTGCTTCCCTTCAGCTTCTTCAATGATGTCTCGCAGACTGCAGGTAATGTTTCTGTGCTCAGTGTTTTTGATCATGACAACTCTTATCTTTTATTTGGATCTCTTTTGTATTTGATAGGCATAGTGCCTGTCCACAATGCTGCTGAATTAAATTTGTCAGAACAACAAACAAAAGCGAAACAGTTATTCACAGTCAAATTTCATAAAGAGGCTGCTTGCGTATCTTAATTATATCCATGACCCATGTGCAATTAAAGAGGACACCTTTTGGCTATTTATTTAGTTCAAAGAGAACACAGAGGGCTGAAAAAAAACCCTAGTTGTCTCATTAATTACTCTCTGCATGAAATAATGACCAAACCAAGGTATCCACAGTTCTTTTGTAACTCACAAAAGAAGGCAGGGGTGGGGGTGCAGCAAAATAAAACATGCTTCAACCTCTTTTTACAAACAGGCATTATGTTGGAAGAGAGGGAGACAAAGAAAAGAGGGCAGGGGAGAACAAGAGTGGTAGGGAGAGAAAAAGGGGGTAAAAATGGAATTGAAAGAGTAAAAAAAGGCAGTAGAGATTAAAAATGATAAATACATGGCGAATCAAACAGAGAGGAAAGAGAGACAGAATGAGAAAAGATTGGCTGCGAGGTAACATGGTGTTTGTCCAGGCCTACTGGAGCCTGCCCAGTTCTCTCTCCCACTGAACGTGGTAAATAGCCTGTTTTAACACGCTGTTCAGACGCTGAGACACAGCACAACAACAAACCAAATCAACAGTGAATTAAAGACTCCTCGGGGAAGCCACAGAGAAACATCAGAGGAGGTGTTTTGGAGAGCCAGATTCAACAATTAACTGTTCTGACAGGGGTCCGGGAGTCTCACGCTGGCTACGTTTCCAGACCCGCAGTATTCAGTGGATTGAATTTGATGAATAAAATAGGAAATGTAGCCTATCTTGTTTTCATGCTATTGTTTACTGTCACCATAGGGAGCTAGTGACACTTTATTAGCCTGAATATGTCTGTTATAGAGGCAGAAGCAGCCTTAGAAATGCAAACTTTCAAAATAAACCCCATTAATATTTGCATCTTGAGACCTCTGCTGTGCGAGCATGAGTGTATTTGTTCATTTATGTCATGTCTCAGACTTGAAGAGACCACACACACACACACACACACACACACACACCCTGCTCGCTCTTCTTCCATCTAAATTGGGCCCTGTTATCCTGCAGCTGAGCTGGGGAAAAAAGATAATGCAGGAGCACTTCAGAGGGCAGCTCCTCACCCTCTGCGTAGCTTGGCCATGCTGGAGCCACGCCTTACTGAGTGCACAGCTCCAAGGCCTTTACTGACATAAATCTGCTCTGCAAAGCAACTGTGTGACAACGCTTATTTAGTTTACCAGCTGTAGTGGCTGAACCCAAAGCAATGAGGCCTCTCTTTCCCTCAGAAAGTAAATGAGAGCAATTCAGATGCCCCAAAAAAATCAAATTTTTTTTATGTATTTTCTTCCCCCTCTCCTCCCCACTCGCACACTTGACTGTTCCATCGTCAGAGGCCCTCCATCTTGTCAGAATGAGGTGAACTAATGGGCCGTGGCTGAACAGCCTGAGCTCAGAGGCTATCAGTTCCCCCTGGAAGGCCAGGAAGGCAGAGGAGGAGGAGAAGCAGAAGAAAGGAGAGGTTCTTCTCTTCTTTGGCTACAGTATTTCAGTTTTTCCTCAGATAAATCCTTGCAGGAATCAAAAGGAACAGTTGTATTTATAGTACAATGTTAGTACAGAGTAGTACTCATTTCCTCTGCTCCCATTTTATGTAAATATTATTCACATTTGTGCTAGCTAAAAGAAAGCATGGTAATTTACACAATTTCATCAATGATTGTCATTAGGCTTTTTGGGCCTTTGGTTTTTAGTCAGTCTTAACAACTGTTGGATGTATTGCCATAAAACTTGGTACTCACATTCAGGTGCATTATATTGATAACTTAGGTGTTCATCTAGAAGTATCATCAGGTCAGTGTGTGTAGTTTATTTTGTTTATTTATGTCTAAATACTTGGAAAACTTTCGCATCAGCCTTGGCTGTACTTTGTGTTTAGTGCTAAATAGGAATTGGTAGTTTAGTTCACATGTTAAACATTATACCTGCATAACATCACCTGGGCATCACCGGCACTGCACTCCAGTGGATCTCCTCCTACCTCGAGGGTAGATATTACCAGGTTTCCTGGAGAGGTCATGTGTCTGACCCTAGCGACAGGTGTTCCACAGGGCTCAGTACTTGGCCCCCTCCTCTTCTCCCTATACACCACCACACTGGGACCAATCATCAGCTCGCACGGTTTCTCCTACCACTGCTACGCTGATGATACACAACTCCACCTCTCCTTCCCTCCGGCCGACCTTGACGTCTCAGCTCGGATAGAAGCTTGTCTGGCAGATCTCCGCCTGGATGACCAAACATCACCTCCAGCTGAACCTCGCTAAGACGGAACTCCTCGTCATCCCTTCTTCTCCATCCACCTCCCATGACCTCTCCTTCACCCTGGACTCCACGACCGTCGTTCCATC
>JAVQJL010002374.1:0-25477 GCA_036024295.1 Nannoperca obscura
TATATATATATATATATATATATATATAGTACACTTTTCCACATGTTTCCAAAGTATCCTTAAATAAATTTAGACTAATGTAAAAACATAAAAAAATGGTTTAACACACTATAGTGTAGTTGTATTTATTACCATACAGTATTTGTCAAAAAGTCTAACTTCTCCTAGTTTTCTTGAATCTGTCAAAATTATCTGTCAAATCCTATTTTATGCAAACATGGAAGATTTCTTTAGAATTATCTTGATAAATAAGCTCCACTGACTCAAGTTATTACTGAGGTAGAGCTATGAAACACAAAGATGGACAGAGGAGAGAGTAAAGAGTGTCTGGATGACATTTGCCTCTGTAGTGTCACTGTGTTTCTGGCATGGTCAGAGGGTCCACATTTTTGGGGAATTTCAAAAAAGCTTTAAATTAAATAATGAACTCATGATAGACACTTGTTGTTTGAAAAGCGATTCAGAGAGAAGCGGCCCCACCTCCATTACCTGCTGCAGCTGATTGATGTGTGACTGGGGCTCACTAACATGGATGTAAACAAACTCAAGCTGAAGGGTAAAATGCAGCACTAACAAGGACAAGCTAACTTTAGAAGAAAAAAAACTGTCACAGCAGGCAGAAATATGTAGAGGCCCAATATAGTACTTCAACTATAGTACTACAATGTACTTCATTCATGTCATGTTCAACCATGTCAAGCTGCAGTTTGGAGCTGCACAAGGACCAGTCCCCCACATCCACAAAGACAATACTGAGCACCTGTAGCATGTCTGTCTCACCTTCTTAATGTCCTCAATACATTTAATGATGTAATTGCGTTTCACGGTCTCCTTGACAGCGTAGGCGTCGCTCAGAATCCCCAGGTGCTCCTCCAGCGCCTGCTGGACCAGACTCGTTGGCAAGGTGGAGAGGTGAGCCAACTCCCACAGCACCTCCAGCACCTAATCAGACACACGCAGACACAAGATGCTTCAGACTTCACTGTAATAATGAAACCTTACAGACTGTACTGTATTTCCCCAGAATGACATGTATACCAACACACCTTTCCAGTTGTAGTTTCAGAGCGAGCCTCTCTGCCGATCCTCCCGATCAGACTGAGCAGCTTCTGCCTCACGCGGTCACTCTCAACCTCCCAGCTCTAAACAGCATGCAAACAGATTGTTGTTATTAATACACATGGACTTAACAAACCACTTTTCATTACGCCAACTTATTTCCAAAATGTCACAAGACGGCACTAACCTTCTGGATGAGGACAAAGAGGTGGGTGAGTTGATCAAAGCTGAACTTCACAGCAGCAGCGGCAATGATTGTATGAATGTTTTCTATCACAGTTGATGACTGGCCCGCCTGAAATGCCCACACGAGAATCAATAGATATATATTTTGTCACACTCACAAAAAGATGTGCTTAAACATTAATACAGTTTCAGCAATTAAAAAACTGAAAAAACTGAAAAACCTGTTGAACATGCTTAATGAAAATGTAATAAAAACCACAGACATGCCTGTGGCTGGTGCTGACCTGTATTCTCCAGATCTTGGAGAGTTCATCCAGCGACAGTTTACTCCCCAGCAACTCAATGATTCCCTTAATTCTTTCACAGTACTGAGCCTGGTCAATGTTACCTGGAACATGGAAATATTTAATGACCACAGTGAACACAGTCAACCTCAGGCCAAAAGCCTCAATGATTTCTGTCTTGTTTGTTAGTGGTTACATAGTTAAATTGTTGTGTTTTATAAAGCACTTTGTGGGACACTTAATTTTTGTTAGTTTGTGGCAGGAAGTGATGTATCTCCTTACCCTCCAGTGCTATTGATAGGACTGAATTCTCTACCAGCCAGTCCAAAAGTTTATCTGTGTCAATGGCATTTTTTACTGTCTTCGACACAGTACTCTCCTCTATTAACTTTGTCACCTGAGAGGAAACGATACAAAAACAGGGTTAGATGATATCAAAAACTAATTAAAAACAAAGAAGAACGTTTGTCTAGTTTAGACAGTTTAGTTTAGTTTAGTTAGGCAGTTCAGATCCTATAAGTGCTGACCTCTTTGAGGGAGTTCATCTTGGTAGAGAAGTGAGGGGTTTTGAGCATGCGCAGCAGTGTGTCCAGCCGCAGGTCATCCACCACAGTAACCAACTCCCTCTGGAACCTCATACACAGCAGCTTGATGGCCGACAGAAGGTCCGGGATACTCACCAGACGCTATGGGTTAAAAGATGAATGGGGAACAACCAAGTTATAACATCTTGGTTAAGTCATGATCAACATACTCAAGACCTTTGTCCCTGTGTACAATAATCTCTCATGAAATACAAAATATTTAAATAAAGGAATAGGGTATAGTATTTTACAGCAAAATCACACTCTTTTTCTTCCTGTAACGAGTTAAACATATTTATGATGACTCATCTTGAGCTCAGGAACATATACATAAAAGTCTCTAATTAAATCTAATTTGAACTAGCTAACCTTGCCCATCATATATAACTGGTTTGACTGTTGCAGGTGTGAGCGTGTGTATCACTTTACTCTGTTAACATTTTCAAAAGAAGTTGTTATGCAATTGGTTCATTTCTCCCTTGTTCTCCTCCTCCTTATCCAACAATACAGGTGAGGTGGAGGCCAACAGTTCTCTACAGCTCTGTATTGTGTTGTATTCGCTAGGCCACACCCACCTTTGAGCGATCTAATAAAAACTGAAAGACTTGATTTAAATCTCTCCTGTGACTAAACTGCGGCCACATATTTCGTTTCGCAATTGAATATTCACTCTATCCCCCCAGAGCCACCTGTGCACGTGCCCTGGCCAACCAGAGGGAACAGTGCAGCTACAAGGACAAGATCCCCCACTGGCTTCCCAACCTGAATTTAGACAAGCTGGACAATGGACACAATTCTTTTTGCCCCTGTGCCTTTTCTCTACCATTTTAAGTGCAAAAAGTATAAGAGGGCGACAAATATAATATGCTACCTTGTCTTTAAGGTCCTTTTCCTCCAGGTTCTGGACATAGGTGATCATCTTATGGATGACTGGATCGAGCATGGGCTAGAAAAAAAAACAAAAAACATTGTTGATCCCTGTAGGGAAAGTGGGGCACCATAGCAGCAAAACAGTAAGAGGATACAGCAAATAAAAATAGAATACAAATCAGAATGGAGCACAAGGGTCATATAAACAACACGTGCAATCACTTCAACACTGGAATAAGGTTAGACAGAAAACAAACTGAGATGTGAATTACAATATAAGGAGAAATAGAGAATGTAGACATAAACAGTAGGAGCTAGAAAGGACATACAAATAAACACATTAGGGTCAGTATACAGTGTGTACAAGTGTGTATGTGTATGTGTACGTAGACAGGATGGCTCACCTGGACGAGGCTGGAGTTCAGGTATTCTGCACCAACTCCAAGAGGCTGAACCAGAGCTGACACACACTGTGAAGGCAGACAGAAAGAGAGCGTCAGACATGACACAATACAACAAGTAAATCTACTTATCAAAACTAGCTGAGTATGACTTAACTACCAAGAACTGTTCCTTGCATCTCTGTTTTTGTAGCAGTGTCAACATAATCTGTTGTGCACAGTTGTGAGAATGGGATGTATCTGTTCATGGCTTATTAAAGAAGATACACACAGCAACAACAACAACAGCACTCTGCAACGGCACTCAGATTTAAGCGTTTACGCCAGAGGTCAAACTGTGTTTAAACTGATTCTGTGTTTTCACGGTTGCATGTGAGTGAGAGGGAGTGAGCGTAAAACAGATGTGTGAGTGAGTTTCCAGTACTGGAGTTCAGCTGTCATTTGTCATTTAGTGCTAAATCACAGGAGCTTAATGAATAGTTCATGTGTTGCTGTATTTTATTCTGGCTACCTTCCATCTCTGCTTTCGGCTCTCATCTCCCTCCACCTTCCTCCTCTATTCACTCACTGAACCCCCCCACCCCCCTTGCACTTGACTTCCTGCTCAAAGCAGACAAATGAATGAGCCCCCCCCGGGAGTGAGCACTGCTCCCATTATTTTTTCTCCTTTCACTTTCAGTCTCTCTCTCCTGTGCTTGGAGTACGTTAGGTATCTGACAGCTTACACACACTGTTGAGCTCCCACTGCCACTGAAGAGTGCAGCACTAGTCTGCAACCAGTCTCTGCCTTATTGATATGCTAATGGGTAGTGTGTGTTTGTGCATGTGTGCGTGCACACACACTGAATCAATGGCTGTGCACTGCTGTGGTTCCGGCCAGGTTCCCAGAAGGAAGCATCAGTACAAGGATGCCTCAGAACACATAACACAACAGAGCATTTCAACCATCACACAGCGGGAGGATGAGAGTGTGTTTGTGTGTAAGTGTGTGTGAGTATTAGTAAAAAGGGGAAAGAGAGAGACATTCAGCACCCTGCAGCTGAGAGCGGTGGGGGTAAACATGGTGACCTTTTGCCTGTATAGGCCGTCTCAAAGTCTGTCTACAGTGCGTCTCTCCATCCATCACCAGTGTAGGAACTATTTCATCACTCTGAAGACACGGTAGTCCATTTGGAAGGAAGGCGGAAAGATGAAAGTAAGGACGGTTACACTTACAGCAATCTCGATTTCGTCTGTGTTGAGCTTAGTCTGGATGGCAGCGAAACCTCCCAACTCTCCAAACTTCACAAAAAGGAAGAAAGGAGATATGAGACATTTAAGGCAAAACTCACAACTATGGCATATGTATGTATATGGAAACAATATCTGGGTGACTGCTCATTACTCACTCGATTCACCAAATCAACCAGCCAACCATGAGGCTCCTGAAAGAGATAATTATGTTTTCAGTGGATTTATTCAGCAACGACACTGCAAATTAATGTAACACACACACACACATTTACTGACAGCTGTGGTGTGTCAGTCACACATGTTCTGCTGAGCCCCTGTGGCTCTGTTGCACAACAGAGTTCATTTGTCTGCCCCCTTGCATGACTATAAACAAAGGCTAATAAGGAAGTGTTTATATTGATACTAGCTTTACATATTTGCAAGTGCATCTGGATAAATCGGCACACATACTCCAACAGTGCTTTATAAGAGCAGAAGTAAAGGAGGAATCCAGATTAGCGGGGTGTCGCTTACTTTCTGATAGGTGTTGCTAGGAGAGACGGCAAACATGTTGGCCTCTTCCCCAAAAACTTCTGCCCAGTTCCTCTGACAGGCCTTCATCCGGTTTTTAAAATGGTACTCGTTATCAGGGTTGAAGGCCTGGACACAACAAAGACACAGAACATAAATACATACTTCCAATACGTTTCAAACAAGTAATGTCACATTTCTGATTTCCAAGGGACAGACAGAACCTTTACCGTGGACAAATTGAGATTGAATCTTCACGCCACAGGCCAGTTACTCACAGTGGCAGATTTCATTTTCAACATCATTAAAAGACCAGTCTCGGTATTGGAAAGAAACAAAGTTATTTGCAGATTCAGGGGAAGAGAAGTCTTGAGAAGCTTTTTTGTCACAGATAATAATGTAAGATATTACCAATGCACTAAGAACGCAGATTTAAAGCCATTTCCTTTACTGATCACCTGCCACGTTTAAATAATAAAGCAATGATTCAATTGAATACAATTTTTTTATAAAATCATTTGGAGATTTGTTAGTTATTTGTTTTCCAGATGCTCTTTTGTTTATAATAGTAATTTATTTACTTGAAAGTTAAAACATATTTAAAGAAAGAATACAAAAAGTAGAAAGGTATTAAAAGAGAAATATGAAGAGAGACAGCGAGTGAGAGGGAACACACCATAGTCAGGACTCCCATCAGGTTTACAGGTACGGGGTCCTGCTTCACCCTCTCTGCAACCAGCTCCACCAGCAACATGAGCATGTTGTAGATTCCCTCGTGAATCTCGGTACCCCATTTGTGTACGGCACTGCTGGTCAGCAACTGGTGACGGGGTCAGAAAGGAGGAAAGTCAGAAAAATGTACGTGAATTAATCAAGTACAACACACTCACTAAGATCTCCAGGTCTTAACTGCGCACCTTTTTAAAGGCCTCCGGCATGCATCGATCCATGAACCGCTTGCAGTTCTCATCAGCGTCAGCAAGGCCTGTCAGAGAGGGAGCCGTCATATTCACACACTCATCCCACATTCAAACATGGAAATAAAATTAGCAGTGACGAATGAGACTGAACCATGTAACACAAGTGTCCAACATAACAACATGTGAAAAACACCAGACGGTCCAAACAAAACATACTGCCCACACAATTACGCAGATGGAGAACATTTAGTTTATCGCAGACCTTCGAAGGCAAAGACTCATCCCACACAAACGTGGTCTTACCGTGCCGAGCGAGGCAGGCGGACGCGATGAGACACTTGCCCAGGGACTCCTCTCTCTTGTAAGGTATGGACCAGTGGTCGGTGAAGACTCGACTCTCCAGCTCGTACAGGTTGGTGGTGGGAAACTCCATGCTGCCCCCGGAGCAGTTCCCATTCTCATCGTTGCTCCTCTGTGAACACACATACGTGACAAAATTACAACCTAATGCAATGGGGGACTTTATTTCCCTGCGTCGACGACTGTTTTATGACACTGTAACTGTCTTCTGTAGAAGATAATCTAAATGGCTTCCAGAAATGATAAAGTCAGACAGGATGATGCTTAATTCTTTTTCTCCAGCTGGGAAAAGAGCAACACCAGTCATTTGGTGGAAAGTGTGTCCCCTCTTCAACGGTCTGCCCTTCATCTCTGCATATTTTCTTTTGTCCATCCTTTTCCTTCCAAGCTTTCAAAGCGAATCCAGGCAGGTGCTTGTTTTCAAGTGTTTCACTGAGCGATAAAAGTCAAAAGGGCTGTGATGTGTAACACACAGTGTGAGAGCTGAAGTCGAATGAAATGAACACCCTGCCATATGACATGTCTTATTAGAAGTGTGATGCTACCCACGATGACACTTTTTTCTGCTGTCATATCTAAACAGGTTATGAAAACCAAGTGAAACATATAAGTATATACACCTCCTGCATTTAATGTTAACAATACCAACTTCAGGCTGAGCCTACTTCTGCTATGAGAACACAAACTGACCAGTTGAAGTAAATTCTATGACCGCGTAGTGAAAGCAACAGACAAAATATTATTTAATTATTTACATCATAACGGCGTTCACATATTCATGAAGCTTTCTGAATATTCATGATTAAACTGCAGACCTCCACCCTCTGAAATAGTGCTGCTTAGTGCAACATTTCAGAACACATGACATTACATTTTTTCATTCAACCTCTATTTATACCCGAGGGATCATTAAGCTAATGATTTATGATGAACTAGAATACTCTATTGAGGCTTGAATTGCTGTCTTGTATAAAAATGTATCCTGAACTATGACTGGGAGCACTGGGATTTAGCTCTGACTACATTATAAATGACCAAAACTATGAAAATGCATTCATCCATTTTGCCTTTAGGCATTGCACAGTATAAAAATTAATACTAATACACTAATAATATTAGCAAAGCATAGTTAGGTCAAGTCAAACCATTTTGAATACATCTCCACATTTTAGCATACATAATGGTCAATGTGTTCAGTGCATGTTTTACTGCATACTGATACATAATAAAGTGATGCACTGGAGATAAAGAAGAGGAGAACAGGAGGGACGGAAGCAAGAAGAAAGCAATGGAGAAGCATCACATTTCCTCCCTTTCCCTTTCTATGAAAATTAGAAATGACAGATGAATGAGAGGAAGGAAAAGAGAAAGAGAGACTAACCTAACACGAGACATTTTAGTGCTGGCAGAATTTCCAAATCAGAACTCACGGACAATTTGAGGAAAAAAAACAAATTCCTTTATTTAAATAGGAATGGCATTGTACGGAAAAGACTAAACTTCCTACCTTTGCATATAATCATCAAACAGGAGACTAAACATGTAGACAAGCTGCAAAATGCTCAGTATTTCAAGACCTAACGCCTTTAGGGCAAACGGTTCAGGCTCACAGGCATAGTACGCATACGTTTGTGGTTGTGCAGGACGATGAGGTAACTCAGTGCCACTCTGTTACTATGCACCCTGCAACCCTCTTGGGACGACCCCCCCCCCCCCGCCCAGCAAAAACTGCAACGTGTTTGTGTGTGTCAGGGAGACTACAAGGCTATATTTAGGAGCATAAACATAGAGCCAAAGACCTATGACATGTCTCTTAAGCAAAAATACAGCAAACGGGAAGAGAAGAAATAAAGAAATGAAGCGCTCTAATCGTTATTCTACATACTGCACGTTTCAGAACTTATAATGACACGCCGCACTAACACTTGTTCATTTCTATGCCTCAAGACAAATTGCTGTTAATGTTTCAATAATATACAGGAGAGTACAAAACCATCACAGTAATGGCTGAAACATAAGCATAAATCACTAGACAAGTTGGTTTAGATGTAAAAGTAGGTTGAAATTAGACTTCTTTGGCATGTGGACAAATCATTTTGGCAGCTCTTGAAGAGATTTAATGAGCTCAGAGAGCGAGTCACTTTGGACTGAGTTTGTAACGCCATTATTGAAACATTTATAAAATAGGCTTATTATTTACAGTGACCTGTGCACTATTTTCTGCATACTTTACATGGCAACTGTTGTTTATACTGCACATTGCATCAAAGTGTGACAGCAGTGAGGAGAAAGAAGATAAAGGAAATGGCCAGAGTAGTTTATTTTTCACCCATTCTGCTTTACAATCAATGGGATACAACAAGTGGTTGATGGAATAAACAATCATACAGGTCAAATTATTGGTGACTTTTCTAAGAAAGCATTGCTCTCTTTTGACAGCACCTTCAAGATTTTTGTAGATCTAGGACAGCAACAGGTTTGAGGTCAAGTTGCGGAACGCAAACCGCCTCGAGGTGTCAGTCAAAGTAATTTTGCAATGACTTACTGTATTTAGACAGGTATTTATGAGTAGCCAATGCAGTTTACTGTCACAACACCACATAAACACAGCAAACTAGGACAAAGTGGTGTGACTTGTAGGTAAATTACTGACAATTGGCATATGACTGTCAAAGAAGACTGGGAGACTGGCCTTAAAGCATCAAATGCCGCGGTCTTCACTCACACTATTTACTGAAATTCTTATACCTGGAAATGTGGTCAGAAGAATGATCAAAATGGCCACGTATGCCAAGGACATTGCGAAACCGCTTCTAAGTCCGGTTCGAGTGGACTGCAATCTCGGTAGGTCAGCCAACCTGCTAGCTAACGTTGGTTAACCTATGCAAAACAGACTGAATAGATCAAGCAAACTGTCCATAGGCTAACTGATAGGACTCATTATCCACTATTAGAGTTGAAATCTGTGATTGCAAACATCCAGAGTGATGCCTCTGTGCTGCTACACCTGGTCCAGTTCCTGGCGCGTTCAACTCTCAACTAACGTTAGCTAGCCAGCTACTAGCTAGCTAGTTTAGCTTGTAAGTTTAAAATTGCTGTTTAGCTCCATTTAAGTAACTAAGCTTCATGTTAGCGGACACTTCTCCAGTCACTGTGAATCAGCGACATGCTCTATTCCGTTGGACTGGGAAGTATTTCACCTCCGGCTCTGACAGCTCACGTTGGGCTCAAATGCATGTAGCATTGGAGCTGCTAACTTTAGCTAGTTAAATGGGCGAGCCCACCATCTCCCAGTAAGTTTCAATTAGCCATGTTCTCCTCGCTTACGCCTCCAGTTGATGCTTGGTAAAACGCAAGTTGTCCTTACCTCGCTATCCACTACATCGTGGTATGCGGGTGGGGGATCAAACCCTCCAGTCCCAGTCCGCCCGCTGTTTTCCCCCTCTCCACTCGTGCCCAAGCCGGGGGCAGGCCCACTCTCCATCGGCTCGTATCCATACCCAAGTCCGGGGCTTTCGTTCGTCAGGAGCGCCACTGCCTCGTTGATGTCGTTCTTTGCTAGCCGGAGCGCTTTCCGTATCACGTCGGGGTCTGGGAAACCCATGCAGAGGAGCGTCGTTATGTGCTGCTCCTCTTCGGTCTCCATTTTTGGGCTGACTCCGTCTCTCAGACTAATAGTAACGGGGTGTTCGGCACAGCCCTGTAGCTGTGCACGCCGCCATGTTTACAGTCCACTGCTGCTAGCCTGTCACGATCTGGCTTCCCCCCACAATAGCGCCGACACAGGTGTTACGCCGAGTTCTGCTAGCCAAGAACTGCATGCCTCTCGCGGGAGCGCGCACAGCGAAAAGTCCTGCATGTTTTAATGGTTTCTAAGTTTAATTATTGTTAAACAACAGTATTAAACTGTTGTTTAATTAAACTGTATTAAACTGTTGTTTAATACTGTGTTACAGTGTTACAAAATACATTGTTTTTTCCATACACTGTCAGGTGTATGGTAAAAAATATATGAAGGAATTAAGTTAAGCATAATAGAAAATAAAAAAATACAGAAATCCTAAATCAGAATGTGAGGTTATGGTTTTATATATTATAATGTTGATTTTCCATTCCATAATTTATTAATAAATGAATTGTCTACATTTTTTATTTTGTTTTTTTGCCCTGGCAGAAATTGGCTTCCATAATGATGATATAGTTTATGAATGCATTTCCAACATTATTTCAGCCAACATAAGAATTAGGTCAATTCACACTGTCAAGACATTGTTCTAAGTCTTGATAGAGAAACTTAAGAGGTGGTTCAACATAACTAATTTAACTGCTGAGAAAAGCCTCTCGTTATTTCAGATGAGGTGAGCATCACACTGAATAGGGTATCAAATATTGCAATGAAATTGGTTATGGTATCTAATTTAAAATTACAATATACAAGTAACTTTGGAAAATTGAACTGTAAAATGTTAATATTATTATTATATTATTAAATATGTTTTTTTGGCAACAAAACATAAGCCTAAGCATGGGAATACAATACAATACAAACACCTTTATTAGTCCCACTGTAACAGCCATTACCGCCTCTGGAATCACTTACAGAGTTTGTATTGCATGAAAGCTCTCATATTGCAGTGTTATTCTGGAGTACCCCTTTTACAGATGATTGACCACCTGATACTTAAGGGATATTATGTTGAAAGGAATCCAGTCAATCTGTGTTCCTACTATTGCTCTCTGTGTTAGGTTTTATTAAATGTTTAGGTGGCACTCTGCTTTCCCACCTTGACATTACAGAGAACTGCCTTCAAATTAAAGCAATCACAAAATGGAAACAGTAAATGTTAAAGCAGTTTGCATAGTACATACTTACAGATGACTAATGTCAAACCCTTTTCCTTCCTTTTCCTTAACCTGCTATAGTCTAAAATGTATTCAAATTCATGGATAGATCCTGTCTTACCATTAATAACACATTATCAGTATTATTATGAGTTATCAGTTGAAGGGTTATACATTGTCTTAAGCTATTATACCAGTAACGTTGTAGTAACATTTGTTCATCCTCACCATCCAACCTCAGACTACATAAGGGCGTGGCAATGCGCGCGAAAAAGGGTGGTGGTTGCGGTGGCGGGCGGACATCACGTGAACACTCTCCTCACGTGACAAAGGAAAAGTCAAAACAGGAACAAAATGGCTGCAACGGGCGACGACGCCGCTGCCATGGATAGCATCTCCAGGGCACCATCGGCCCATTTAGCGGCTCCGAACCCGGTTGTAGGCACCAGCAGTCACGTAGACGCCCCGGAGGATGTGGCGGAAATCCCGGCGGCCGCTCCTAAAAAGCCCAGCACAAACAGTGAGTGATGTTCCCTTGCAGCTTCCGTAGCTTGCTAATGTTAACGTAGCATACAGTAACCAAATTATTTTTATTTTTGGTGTGGGTTACATCGTATACCACTTGTCAGTTTTCTTACTTTTGTATTTTCCCCGTGTATTTGGCTTTGTTGTTTTCCCACCGTGGATACATTTAGCGTTGGAACTGGATTGACAAGCTGTGTTCTGTGTTGTGTTGATCCTGTTCTTAATGCTTGTGTTCAGGTGATGGAGTGGAGACAGCAGAGGAGGCTGTGGAGCCTGCAGAGCCTGACATCAATGAGTTGTGCACGGATATGTTTGAAAAGATGGCCATCTTCCTGCAAGGAGAACTAACAGGTCTTGCACACTACTTCCACACTTGCTTTCTTTTCTTTTCCTTGCACACGGGAACAACTACATTCTTGTTTCCTTTTCTCTAATGCAAATTGCCTCGATGTCCCCTCTACATGTTCAGGAACTTGCGAGGATTACCGTCTGTTGGAGAACATGAACCAACTTACCAGTCTGAAGTACATGGAAATGAAGGACATTAGCATCAATATCAGCCGTAACCTGCAGGATCTCAACAACAAGTGTGAGCAATCTGCACAGAAACTCAGCATTTGTCATTGTATTTCTGAATATTCATATATTATGTCTATTACCACAGCATGAACATCTGACTGGTATGTATGTTTTCTTTAGATGCTAGCTTACAGCCCTACTTGGACCAGATAAATCAGATTGAGGAGCAAGTGTCTACACTTGAACAGGCAGCATACAAACTGGATGCATACTCCAAGAAACTGGGTAAGACAGGAGGGAGACTGATTCTATTGAAATGAATTTAAATTCATCACAAGTTAATATGACCTGCTGGTCTAGTAACATTCTTACTGACTCAGTCTAATCAACAACAGTATTTGTAGATTTCCACAATATGCATTCTTTACTTTATGTTTGATGAATGCATTGTTTGTCTTTGTGAATGAGAGCCCACTGCCTACATCTCTCTGTCTGGTGGCTATTTTGTCTGGTATGTGTGGCACAGACCAATAATAGTACAGCCACCGCTATCAGCTCTTATTGCAAAGCATTATGAAGTCCACCAGCAGATGGTGCTGTGACATCACAGACAATTCCTCAGCTAAATATTTCTACATTAAAGCTTACAAAGACAAGCCAAACATTTCCAGATCATGTTGCATTTGGACTTTAGCAGCAATTCACCACAGTGACCAACACCCTGTCTTTTTTATCTTTACAGAGGCCAGATTCAAAAAGCTGGAGAAGCGATGAGGGGTAAGAGATGGCAGACTGAGAGTCATGGTGCCTTCTCACCTTCTTTAACGCAGCCTTGCCTTCTCCTCTCCCTGCCAGCAGAGCCGGGAGCTGTGGGGAGGATGTGAACTGAGACTGAAACAACAAACAGTCCGAGCCACTTTGACACCTTGAAACAACCAAGGAGGAAGCAGCTGAAGGCACATGAATTAGAACTGCAGTGCTAGGCTTAGATTTAACTCCAGTATCACTGACTTTAGCAGCAGTCGTACAGCCAAGATGAATAAAAGGGTGAGGTGTATACCCATGTTGCAGAAACCCTTCATGTTGAATAAATCTGCCTAATTACCAGCATTTCCTAATTGAAAGGTGGGATCAGAGTATACTAATTTACTATTAAACAAAACATACATAACGCTTAAACGAAGCATGCTCATAGATGTGTATTTAATGTCCCAGCCCTCTTTTTCTGATCATAGACAGATAGATATCCATCCAGTAAAAGTAGCCTGGCATATACATTGGGATTCTGTTGTATTGGATTATATTGTCTGGGCCGTTTGAATAATACCACAAACCCGTTTGGTATGACTACTGTGCAAAGAGCGGATGAAAATCACACTTCTCAGCAAAGTGAGATTAGAGTTTGCAGTTTAATATGAAAGATATTTGATTATTTTTAAAAATAAACTATGATGTGTGTATCATTGCATGACTGTTTTCTTAAAATGGACTTGCTACTGACAGCAGATGGCAGACCTGCACTGTGATTTGGACTTAAATTGATATACAGTGGATATGTCACATATTGTATATCCCTGGAAAAACGGACCCAGTGCTGAAGGAAGTTTAAGTTTAAGCCTTCTCAGAAGAAGAAAAACTCCAGGAAGCATGAGACCAACATGGAAACAGATGACACATATTTGACAATTCAAAGGAAAGGGTGACTAAATATGTGTGTCATGCCCTCTGCCTTCTTTGTTTCCTTCTTTATATTAGCTGTTCCAGAGCAGAACCCAGAGCTCTTTTTGCCGTGGGCAACAGATTATCTAAACTGACAGGACCTCCCTCCCGTGTGTGTGTGTGTGTGTGTGTGTTTTAGGTCATGTGCATGTATGCATGTGTGTGTATGTTTGTGCAAGACCTAATCTAAAACAGGTCTCTGTCATTAGTCCAGTTGAGGCCCTGGCACAGAGGGAGCTCATTATTCATACTGTAACATTATTTACTGTTGCACTGTGATCCTTCCATCTCTCCCTTTCCCTGCCTTTTTCCAGGACCCTGGGGCATACATTTAGCTCCCCTCCCAAAGGTTCCCAAATCAGGTCTATTAAATTATTTTGGGATGTTTTCTGAATGCAGAACGTGAGTGCCAGGAGGCAGTCAAGCATAGAAGAGAAGGTATAGTAATCACAGGTAAACCTTTCCTATATTGTTTAGTTTGGGAAGTGCCACAAAACTAGCCCATACTGTAGCAATATAGTTTGGATGTGGAAACGTCTGTACTAAGTGTGCATTAGTGGTTTTCAGACCAGGTGGATGGAGAATCGGTATAGGGCACAGATTTGATGTCAGGCCTATACTCAGCTGATTAATCGAATTGTGATGCCTACAAGAGAATGAATTATCTGGTGTACAAGAGAATATGGTCATCACATCCCACCATCTCCTCTTTACTGAAATAATTCATATTTTCAATAGAAAGGGCTGCTATTGTAAGGTGTTGCTTATACAGAAAAGGAAGCAGGGAAACAAAAGAAAAATACATCAAAAATGACTTGGCCACTTGGGTTGATGTAATCGTTAGTAATCTATATGGGAATGGTCGCAGCAGGGTTTCTTTATGTTCTTTTCCATATATTTCCAGTTGAGTCCTAATAAGGAAAGTATTCCCCTATGCCACTATACATGTTTGTGGATACTTAACTCAAGTTGAAAACAAGTGAGCGAATGTGTATTGATTTTGTAGTGTTGATAACTGAATATGTGTTCGACTGATTGTGATTATTTTGTACTCCTAAAGCTTTCAAATTAACATTTTATATGTTTTTTTCTTCTTGGTGTCTCCTTCCTGAAGTCTTCCTAGAAGGTGATGACAACACGCCAAGGAAAACCCCTTGTAACACCACCACATGTATTTTTGCGCTTTGGTTTTTGTATGGGTTAAACAAACAAGATATAACGTGTTAGTGAACTTTGGTGCTTGTAGACAGATTTTCTTTACCTTTGGACCGACCCAAGAAAGCTAAAAAGCATATTTCACAAAATGTCATATTATTCATTAAATGATTGCCTGTAGGCAAAGAAATGTACATTTTGCACACCATTGGAATAGATTACTCTCAAAGTGGATTCTCTTCTCATTTACCTGCGTTAATTATTGTTTATGTGATTGTCAAGTGGAGGAGACAGAGTATTCCAGAGAGAAAAGTTTTGTCAGACCTTGCAATCTCATTAGGTACCACCTGGTTTATCACTTTGGTCTTTGTAGCGTTTCTCCCTCCTCAGTATCATATTTGACCCTCTAGAACTTTATAAGGATCTTTCAGCTGCACTCAGTGATCAACAAGCCATTCTTTTAGTCAGTTAATGTAATAACAAGAAAACATAAGCTTTCCCTCTTTTCCTCAGAAAGTCAATTTCTCTTCACTGCCTTTTTCATTTTGGATCCCTATTCACAGTGTGAATGCTGATTCTCAGGGTTGAAATACACCACAAACAGCAGGGAATTTGTGCAGACAAGTCCTCTGCAAAAAAAAATATCTTGCAAACCTCATCCTCTTTCCAGCATGTAGTACTGTAGACATGCAGAGATAAAATTCTGAGAAAATATGGATAGAAACTAGTCTCAATATGATCACGAATGTGTATTACATGATCTACAAATGAAAAATAAGATTTACAAATATGTACAATTATTTGTGCATAATTTAGGGTACTCACAAATGCATGTTCCAATCCACACACAAATACCAATTTGAACACATGTTAAACTGTTTTACCAAAAAAAAGCATGAATATATCTTCGTAAACAATATCAGGTTATATATCAGTTACATAGGATTTTTTTGATTGCACTGTGGCTCCACGTTATAAATACAATCAACTTAAAATACACATGACATAAAATGGACCAAATAGGCCTAACTCAACAAAGAAATTATTCCAATTTAGATATTTTGAAATGATAGTGGCCTAAATTGATTTGGTCTGACAGATCTCAGGAGATTCCCAGAAATGTGACTGAGGAAGTATCAAACACATATCCGTCATCAGCTGCAGCAAAAGGAGCTGTTTTCTCCATAAGTCTAAAGTGGAGACTGGACCAGTTTACAATAACAGGGCAGCATGCCACACCGCAGTGTTGTGTAACTGACAAGCAAGCACGGAGTTTGGGAAATTTCTGTTTGGCTGTGTTCATGGATGAGAATATACATGGACACTCAAAAAGTCATTCTCAAACCACATTTGTTCTGTGTCTCATGGCCTTGCTCAAAGTTAGCATTTCACTTAATTTGGCAATGTCAACAAATTTAGTAGTATTGTGAAACCTCTCTTTATCCCTTTGTCTTTCACTTAGTTTCACACACACAGACCTGATGGGATAAACAGCCCTCCATAACTGCTCTCCAAGACGTTTAAATACCCTCCTGTGCCCCTGTTAAGCAGTGACACTATAAATGCAGCCAAATGGCCTGAGATAAATGGCAAAGAGTTTCATGTTTACATCAATTTCAAAGCAGCCAATAGATCTGGGAGGTATTTTAGTGGAAATATAAGCCACATGTGAGATCTGAGGGACTGAGTCAAACTTCAAATACCTTCTACGAGACGGGCATGAAAAGCCACATGAGGTCAACGTTTGGCACCACGATCATTCACTTCACTCTGCTCCTAACACCTTCACCATTTACTGTGCGCATATGTGAGGATGCAAGAACACACACAAAACCTACATGTCAGATCTGACCCCTTTGAAACTCTAACCCAAAAGCCCGCGCCTGTCAGGTATGTAGTTCTTGTACTTTGACCAGCCTTAGATGAATGCAATCCATTTTGATTGTATTAAAATGTCCACATCATCACTTCATTATTACAAATCTAAAATGAGACCAGATGGGATTGTGGCACAAAACTGTAGCTGCAGCGTTATTTTGGATGGGAGACAGAGCCCAGCCGCTCTCAGCAGGTGGGAGAGTCAGGGTGTCAGACTCTGGCTCCAGCCTCAGATCCAGCTCTGCTCCTGCCGGGGTTAAAAAGTGGACTGAGGATGATTTCTCTGCAGGAAGTCATAACCAGCAACATGTCCTGTGTGTTAGTTCAGGCCAGGTGTGTGTCTCTATGTGCAGCTGATGTTTGTATTCCCATTTTGACTTTGTATGAAGAGTCTTGCTTTTACATGCAACATGTCCAGCACCATGTCTGAATGGACTCAGCATCTCTTAGACCATCTTATTAGAACCACACTCAGACTCTTTTGCACCAGAGCCATCAGTGTCTGTGTCACATGCACAGTGACACTGACCACACGTGGAAGGACATTTCATACACAACACTTAAACTTTCAGTTATAATGATGGTAGTGCCCCACACTTTAGCAGAAGAGGACTTTATTTCATGGGATACTTAAAAAAAAACATGTCATTGGGCAAACACTAGAGAAGACCATGAAGGTATAAGCTGAACACATGCATATCTGAGGAGACACATTTGAGTTGACACATTCTTTCATTTTTGCAGATGTTACTTTTAAAGCTGCACTAATCAATATTCTTATATTAATCAAGTATCAGATGAATACATGTAATGTGAAAGGTGTTGCTTGTAGTGATGAACCCACAGAGAATGATCACTCGACTCTCAGCTCATTGTTTTGGTCTTGTTTTGGTTCAGTGTCACATCATTTCCAGGTGCTAATGGAATAAAAATAAACCCAACCCTGATAAACCCACTGCACACAAGCTTTCCAGCACTAAGTAGCAGACAGACACAGTCAGTAACCAGCTGGTGAATTTAGTGGAGCATTTATTAGCAAAACAGCCAAATATGGCCCTCAGGAGTTTGTGGAGACTAAAACAGAGCAAAAAGGACAGTAAAAAAAGACTTACATTCATTAGGTCACCAGAAACACGACTCCAAATTAATATTAGTGTACGCTAAATGTTTGAATAGGCAAGTGTTTGTTAGCAAGTTTCTTTTTAAGTTGGTAATATATCAGTGTTGTGTTTAGAGCTTGTTCCCCTGCCTTAAGCAGACAGAAAATCTATTATTGCGTTTAAGTCTTTGTTTGTATAAAAAGTAATTACTCCTTCTGATAAGAATGTCAAATAATCTACAACTGTCATATGCGGTATAGCAGCCATCACTTCATTATTTTGATTGAGACATCTAAGACCACCATGTTTGAATGGTGTAATCAAGGAGATCTTGGCGGGACAGTGGATTTTATTTTTACATCCTGTTTATGAGCAATAAAATGTCAGGAGTTCACAGTTAGCTCCCTATTTAGAATTTTCTCCAAAAGGGCTTTTGTGTGATGCATGGTGTGTGCGTGTGTGTGTGTGTGTGTGTGTGTGTGTGTGTATATATATGTTGGTGTTTTCCTTTCAGCATGTGTGCATTAGCTCATCCAAATGAGCAATAACTATCCAGAAGCCATTAAAGGACAGAGTTGCCTCATTTTGGTATGAGTGCCCCAAAGGCTGTCCCAAAATGAAACTCAGAACCAGAAAAAAAGTCAAACAACACAAGACCTTCTTAGCTCAGTTCTCTGTAATGACGTGCAAAGATAAGTCATTCTTTCTTCTTTCCGCTTATGTCTTTGAGATCTAGCAATATTTACTGATTTGGCAAAAAGCGAAGCTACAACAACCTCTGCTATAATTGTTTATCAACTTTGATCTCCGCAGCATTGTCCATTCCAGTTCAATGGCTCTCATTCTCCATGGATAACATATAGCATGCATACTGTAGTTTGAACTGATGAATCCAGACTGCAGAAAGACCAAGCCTAACTGGCAGAATACTAAAGCTATACATAAATATTTCTGACAGAGCTTCTGCCTGCACAATCAGGTCACATGCTTATTTCTTTTAAATGAACTAATTACAAAAATAAATTCTGATAGGATGGTATCATGAACTATACTCCACCTCCTGTCCCTTTTCCCATCCTCTCAAAACATTAGAATATTTTTGTTCATGTCTAACACCATACCCTTATATTTCCTATAGTCCAAATTCTTACTGTCCTGTTCTGAGCCAATTAATCCATTCCTTTCTACACCTTTTATATATTAGTAGTATATCTGGTCTTTCTAAATCTTTAAAGTGGTTAGACCTAGCCTACATTTAGTTGCAAATGGATCTCTTATTACCCTTTTATATTAAAAAAACAATTTAGATCCCTCACTTCCCCACAGTCTTACTCAAACTGCACTAAACAGAGACGCCCATAAGCGTCACAAATTACTTTTTGATGCATGACTACTGTATTCTGTTGATATCAGTGTTGTATTGTGGATTTAACAATCAGACTGAATTCCCATTTTGTTTTAGTTTTTCATTATTTGGATCACTTAAAAAAACGGAGAGGTGGGCGACATTTCAGAGGTCTGGAACCAGGCAATATCAGGAATTGCACATATATGATATATGCCTTGTGCCTTTGGATTTGTGAATCGTGTTTCCTCATCGATCTATATGTGGTGTGCCACAGGGGTCAATTCTTGGTCCTGTCTTGCTCACTGCATTCAAGCCTCATAAACCCATCGTTTGTTATCATTGTTTTGCTGATGATATGCACCTATACCTTTCATTCAATTAAAATAAATATTATTATTATTTATACTTATGTATAATACATACATACATACATATATAATTCTATTTTATTGCTATTTTCTATAATTTCCTATAATTCCTCTTTAAACCACTTTGTAACTTGTCTTTTAAAAAGTGCAACATAATGTTTACTTATGTACTTGCTTATTGTACTTACTTATGTAATGCAATCAGTTCAAAGCTGTCCCTGTATCTCAATGAAACCAAGGCAACAACTGAGGACATGAAAATGTTCTGTTTATTGTTACCAGTGAGTGCATGTGAGCATCGTGTGAGAGAAATCCAACAGAACATTGAATTAGACATGCTTTTATTTCCCTGTGTGTATGGACAATATGAGCAGTAAGTGTGTGAGAAAGCCAAGGGACAAACTGTACAAAGACGCAGGGAGGGCTTTTAAAATATATATCTCAGACTGAATAATTGAATCAGTTGAACAGCTAGGTCCGTTTAGTGTTTCGTCTTATTCAACAACATAACTGCGAGTGTTTAAATGATGTGGACCATACCATCCAGAGTCGCTGTGTGCTCTCTGTCTTTCTCACTGGTCCCACTCTGAATGAATGAGCTTTGGCCAGTTGTCCAAGCTAAGCGCACCAGCAAAGCAGAGTCAAGAGCAGCAGGCTGCAATAATATTTGCCATAATTAAACAGAGAACATAAACATAACTGCACCTGGCTCAGCTGGGCTACCAGGTCCATTCTGCTGTGTGTGTTAGTCTGTAGTCTTTAGCTGGTGGTGGTACAGTAACTCTGAGCTCAGGTCATAATGTGGTCAGGGTAAGTCTGCCAAAAATATCAGGTGGTTATTTTGTCTCTTTTTGGGTTCCCACACTAACTTTCTCAATGTATTTTTAATGATTTGGTAACATTTTTCATAGGATCAACATCACGTACCAGTGGATATACGTGAGTCATTTCAAGTGTGAACTAGCATTTAAGTCATTTTTTATTGTGAATCCAAATGAGTTCAGGTGTGGCTTCAAATGTCACAATTTCAATGTAGTTATCAATACACATGGTTAAAGGTGCCAAGTGTTAAGTGGGCATTCCTATGGAAGCCAGGTATTAATAAGTCATAAATCTGCTCAGGCCTCTGACAGGTAACACCATACATTAACCCTAGTGCCCACAAACAAAGAGCAGATACCCAGCTGCTTGACCACACCTTATATCTACATTGTATCTGCTTAAGCTAAGCTACATCTGCTGGCCCAACTAGACAAGATTCCTCTGAATACCATGGCCTGCTCAGCTGTCCAGCTGCCACCCATGCTAAAAAAGTCTTACAAATAGCCTTTTTACACCATTCTTTGGAGTCTCACAACACAGAGATGCGTTCCAGCATCCCAGAAACCCCAACTTTACCTGCACGCAGTGAACACAGCCCTTCGAAACAAGCTAACACTGTCACACATCCGTCTCTGAGAGAAGGTCCACAATAAGAGTACATTTTTAAATGAATCTTTTTCTCTGTGTTTGAACCCTCCATCCAGACTAAAAACTGAACTTTTCCAAAATGTGTATAAGTGTATAAATGTTAAAACCCTCTCTGTTATTGACCATTTTAAATGTCAATATAGCTGGACAATTATATAAGGAATTTGACAAGTATTAAAACACAGTATAGGGGATGATAAAGAGCAGTAAGACACTGAATAGAGGTTTAATGAGCTTACAGGCTGAGAGAGGCTGGATATGTCTGTAACCTACCCAGACACAGTTAAGAAGACAACAGTCACTGGTTCAATTCCAGTCAGTGAACTTTGATGCATGTCATATCCCTCTCTCTCTCCCCCTTCACCTGTCACTCTCAAATAAAGGCAAAATATGTCCCAAAAAAGTTCTATAATTTCTGTTAATTTGTTTTCTGTTGATCACTCATTTTAAATATTGATATAATCAACCAAGTAGCCTTAGACATTATACACACAGAAGGCCTCTGATATGGCTTTAACATTACTTAGCAACCAGTGTAATGTGATTTTGAGATTGAATCTCAAAGCAACAAACTGTGAGTTCTTCTGTCCATTGAAGAGTGATCACAAGTGTGGATCTTCATATTACTCTTTCCTGCAGTGTGTAGCTGTTTATTACATTTTACACCCTCCCTCCCTGTCTCCAAAACCTCATTATCCTATCAAAGCCGAGTCTACCGTTACATAGAGGAACTGTCCACATATTGAATTAGGAATTAGGAGTATGGCCTTACACTTGGATCAGTGAGAAAATGTTATTAGCTCTGCACCACATAAACATGTATGTCATGCTTGTGTGCGTGTGTGTGTGTGTGAGTTGCAGCAGCTACACATTTCCCCCCAGAAGCAGTTATATTGCCCTTTGCAAATCATATGTAACAGAATCTCCTTATTTACCCTTCAGAGTCCAGCTTACCCTAATTACCTCAAGCTACCCTGTTGACGATGACAGTCCTGTACTGTGATTTAAACTTTGTGTACGACTAACCAGCATGCAGAGCCCCTGTTTGTTCTATTTTGAGTAAAAACAGGAAAAAAAGCTTCCGTTTTATCTTAACTGTTACAGTAAACATAAATAACATGTTTCCAGCTTCAAGAGTTATGAAGGGAGAGAAAAAAGAGAGAAGGGGAAGCATGATTGATGGCTTTACCCAGTCTGGTTTTGAGAGTCCTACACTCTGTAACAGATCAAAAACAGATGTGAGAGGTGAATGTGTGTTTATGTGTGTGTACATGCATGGGAGGAAGAGACTGGCCTCCAAAATCCTGTCCTCATTTCAATATCAAGCATCACTCTCTCAATAATTAATATATAATCAATAGTCATCAATAGAGCTGCAATGAATGGTAGTGCTATAGGCTGTACCTGCATTTCCAATTAAACTAGTGTGTTTGGTTTGAAGTCATTTACATTACTTCACATAAAATAATGTTATTATAATATGTTCAACAGCAGAATCTGCAAAGTAATGATTAGAGACAGTTATGTTCTATTCCATTCAATGTTTGGCAATTAGTGCTGTCCAGGGCTATGTTTAGATGCTAAGGAAGTGAGTAGGTTGTGTGGTAAATACTTCCTGTAAACACAACAGTATCCCATTTGGAGTGAAACATGTTGTCATGAGTGTGCAGCTCATGTGAGCAACCAGACAACGAACAAAGGCTTTATAATCATTTCCAGGTTAATATCTGCCAATAATAAAGCCAGTAACACCACATTATTTGACTTTGTCAGGCTAGTCTGCTGAGAGTGAACTTACTTAACGTTCACTCCATGTTACATCACTGTTTATAGCCGGTTTTCCGGATGGATCAAGAGAGATAATCAAAACATCCCTTGATAATACACAGCGGATTTCTTGTAGACTCTTCTGAAGGAAACAGAACGTGGATACAAAACATCCTTATGTTTCTAATATCAGCAAATAAGTAGGGAGACAAGGAAATGGCTATTTTGAGAGCAGCGCAAAAGACCTTGACTATGTTTATCAAATGTGTGTGAAATGAGCATGTGAATGTGTATGTGTGAGACTGTTCCATAGGCGTGTCCGTCACGCCACCGGTGACCCTCAGATTCCCTCCTGTTCGACATCATGTCACTTCCCTCCTTTGTTTCCCCACTCAAGAGGGCCTTTCTAAAAATGTCTTTTTGTTTAAAGGTTCTCAACAGCCCTCCTTCCTCCTTTGCTTGGCAGAGCTGTGTGTGTGTGTGTGTTTGTACATTACCCTATATACCCCAAAACAGGAACTGCTGAGATGCAGATGAGGATGCTGAAGGGTGTATGTATTTTTCTCTCCGGTTTGTACCTATATACAGTCAAGGATCCTGTTTCATAACACACTTTGGATGTGATGAGGTGCAAAAGGTGGGGACCTGCATGTTACCACACACTTTATTTGGAGTGACATACACACTCTCTAACATAACGTACCTCCCACGCTGTACGATTCACTTTTGCACAGAGTAACCTCTGGTCCTACCCAGAACAGTGTCTCCCGAGGCTCTTTAGGAACTGGCAGTTATATTCAGGCATGATGTAAGCCCCTCTCTGGGTCACCATGACAATGTTACGTTGTTGCAGCAAGAACACAGTGTAATAGTGTCATAATGTTATGGTATTTAATCAATTAAGGCTGTTCAGTGGTATGGACACTCAGAAGCTAGACAAGTACACACAAACACACACACACTTATTTGAAGTCCAAGGGAAGCACACATGCTTTTCTCCTCAGTGGAAAGTGGCTTTTGTCCAGGTAAATAAGTCACATCCAGACTTTCAACACTTCCAAAGCTTTCCTCACTGTAGCAGTGCAACAATAAGAATCTGTAGTGGCTATTCAGAGGCAGAGGTATAGGATGCAGCAGGTGGGAGAGCTGATAAGCCGACCTCAGGGGACCAGCCCAGCCCGGACCAGGCCCTGCCCTGCCCATGGGACGGCACCATGCAGAGAAGAGGACAGCGATGGATAAAAACATATATATTTACACATATTTTTATGTTTGGCAGGCACAGAAGCATCGAATTTGGACATAATTCCTCGGGATTCTTAGATGGGTCAATAGAAACCAAAGTTGAGTGTTGACACCTGCACATTTATGTGTGTGTGTGTGTGTGTGAGTGTGTGTTTGCCTTGGAGGCAAGACATTTAAAAGGAGGCATGCAATAGGCAGATCCCAAATCGCTATTAAAGAAGATATCCTGTCTCTACTGTCTTCATCTTTTGTCCACTTCGGTCTTTTCCTGTCCTCTCTGTCGCTTCCTCTCGCTCTTCATCAAGTAATTTCCATACACTCAACAGGGGATCCTGTCTTGGATCCCGACTGGAAATTATATCCTCAATGAGCAGCTTCCCAGTCAGCTTCTTAAAGGGCATCATAGTCCATTGCTCTATTTACAGGCCTGTGAGAGTGTGTGTTTTCCGGTATCACAGCTCTAAAATAGCTTACTCAAAGACAGTGCCAGGAGCCAGTGAGGCACCAGACTCCACTCTCACACGGATGTCCACCTCAACACTGAGGGACAGTCCTCACACAGAATACAGAATGAGATTTCCATATGCTCAGAAGTAGGGAATGAGAGGAAGGAGGAGGGACAGAGGCAGTAGGAGAGGAAGAGCAGAAGGAAACTGAAGATGAAGGGACGTGAAAGGAGGACTAAAGGGCACAAGGCTTTTTGCTGTGTGGAGTCTTTGTGAAGTGGACGAGCAGAAGTCTCAGGCCCGCTTGGTAGAGACTCCCCTGGAGTTTGGAGCACAGATGAAGGGGATGTGTTGAAGAGGAAGCGAGTGTGTTTGTTGTTTGAAGATCTGTTTAAAAAGACAATTTGACACGTCGTTGAGGCTCTGCTGCACTTGGCATTTGAATAAAATACTGAATCTCACGGTTAGAGCACGGAGGACCCCGAAAAGCAAACTGACCTCTTGATCAAACCATTTACTACCACCCACTGAACTCAGATCAGTTACTTGAGACCCCCACTAGGCCTTTTCAAGCCAGATAGGACTGTTCCCCCCCCCCCCAGGAAAACTGCTGCTTTACACGTCAGTCCAAACTAAACACATTTCAAAAGCAGGAGCCTGCACACACACACACATACACACACACACA
>JAVQJL010002376.1:0-27429 GCA_036024295.1 Nannoperca obscura
TGTGTGTGTGTGTGTGTGTGTGTGCGCTAACACAGTACTGTGATTAGTCTTGAGTTATGGTGATGCAGCAAATACTGTGGGTGACCTTGGGTAGAGTGTCACCGCGTTAAACCGCACGATACACCAAACAGCTTCTTCTTATCCACGTTCTTTTGAGCTTTCTGCATTTAATGAATACACATGCCCACTGTGGTTGTCTGCATCTTCGTACCCTCTGGGGGAGAAGGTTTTGGCAATATGGTGGTTTTCAGTTCCACTTCTCATACTACGTTGATTGTAAAACACATCTTTACAAGGTCTTTGGTGTACAATTAGAAGAAGACATAACTGAATTATTTAAAAAAAGACAAATCTGTAAGGTTTTAAAAGCTTTTGTCGAAACAGGAAAATATATTTCATTAGAACATTTTCCTGTTCTTTCATATGACATCATTTTATGTTTATTTTATTACATTCTAGTATTCGCCTCCGGTACACGCGGCCACACTCAAACTGGCCAAACTGTAGTAGTATACCCAGAAACAGTGAAAAAGTCAGGTCATCTGCTCAAGTCATATTATTTTATTGGCAGGCAATAAACCCTTTTAAACAATGCTGACGCATAAAAGGTGGTAAAGGGCATAGATAAAAAAAAGTCTCTTCTATGAGTGCTAATTAGGCTGGGTACTGTAGTTTGAAGGCTGATTTATACGTCTGATTGATGGCAGCAGACTTTAGATGAATGTTGTCCCTGCTCAAACAAGACAGGCTGGGAATTTTGCAGAGGGTGGTGACATGTTCGATGTATTTCCATGTATCCTTTTTTTTAAATTCCATGTTCATCTGGCTCGACAGGGACAGCCTGTCTGTGTTTGTTGCTGCTACATCATGCAGCTGTGAATGTGGTTTTGCTTCTATATTTTGATGTAGGTGTGCTATCATGTGCGTGTGACTGCACGCATGTGGTAATTTGAAAGACAGCGAGGGATAGAATGAGAGCACAATAAAACAGGATAGCAGAGTGTGGCGGGCCGGCCTGCCAAGCAGAGTGCAGATAAATCACAGAATGAATTTTTAATGCAATCTCCCCTAGGCTGCTGGATGTTACAGAGACGGCTCTGAGTTTTTTATTTGTGTGTGTGTTGCTTGTCCCATCACTCCTCGCCTATTTTGTGATGGGTTTTTGAAGTTCTTGGATTTTCTTTTCTCCTTCAGCTTTGCTTGGTTTCATGTTGGACTAAAGTGGTCTGACATTTTCTCCGCTTCTGAAATTGTCTTTGCCTGGTATTTATGGGTGCCGATTTGTTTTTCTGGCTTTTGGTATCATTTTACTATGAGTGTGTTTTGGACTGTGTTGCTGGCTTTGTTACAAACAAACCTTTGTTTCTGCAGCTGTCTAAAAATATTAAAAGCCAGTTTGTTTGTATCTCCCTGCATCTCCTTCTGTCAATCTCTCGGCTTCAGTCGGCCTTGTTTGTTTACATTCGGAGACTTTCTCCACTGCTCTGCCATCCTCTTCTCTCACTCCTCTCTCCACAGTGCCTTACTGTGTGTGTGTGTGTGTGTGTGTGTGTGTGTGTGTGTGTGTGTGTGTGTGTGTGTGTGTGTGCTGTCATCTAAGCTCTCAGCACGCACTTTAGGCACATGACTTATTAAAAATAAGAGCGCACACACACACACACCTCCTCGGGCCCACTGCCTAAACACACGTACAGCGCAACGTTCCTAAATGGCACTATAGAGCATCACTCCAATCACAGCTGATATTATTCCAGTGAGTCATTGGGTCATGTAATTTATAGCAGATGGCCACAGACAGACAGGATGAGACAGGAAGAGACTGGAAGAGACAGGCAGCGATGGAGAGGAAAGTCATTGGATTCGGCTGCTTCTAAAGTGAAGTAGCCGCTGCTGACAGGGTGCGTGTCTAACCATAACACCTTGAACTGAAATGGTTTTACTGCAGGGCATTAAGGACAGAATGGGGGAGCGATGGATGGAAGTAATGGGTGTGTGAGTGTGTGTGTGAGTGTGTGTGTGTGTGTGTGTGTAAAACACTGTGTAATTGATTGTATGGGTTTTGGGTGCATATGTCACTCATGATTTTCATCTTTAGTGTGTGCATTAATAAATGTGACGGATTTTTGCTGTGATATGTACGGGGGTTCTTTTGTGTTAGTGTGTGTGTGTGCACATTCATTTAGTACACGGCAAGTAATGTAAATGCTGTGTAATGTGGTTATGTAACATGGGCCTGCCACCCGGTCGGCCTCACTGGAGCATGAAATGGAGTGTAATTGGTAAGTCTGTGGTCTAAAAGCACTGTGCAACAATGGCATATGAAGGTATATACACACACACGGTGCATGGTGCAGATAGCCAGGATTTGACAGTTGCATGTGTGCATGTCTGTTTCTGATTCCTCAGTAGGGGAAAAGAGTCACAGGCAGTTTTTCTTCCCTCTCACAATTTTACAGAATCGATATAATGAAGCGATTCACAAAGTTATCAGTTGTTTTGAATGTCTGACCTTTAGTGACTTGCTTTGGAGCTAGATGTTAAATTTATGCTAAAACGCTGAAAAATACACTGTTTGACCTGGATCAAGTTTTCATTCCACAGTGAGCTAAAATAATGTTTATCTTACACTTTTTAGGTACTTAACATTGCTGTATATGTATAGAAAAATAACTACATAGTCCTCTTAACATTATTACTAATAACATTAATGATACTTGAAATCAGGATTCAGAACATTAGCCAATTTAGAATGATTAGAAGTAGGATTTCTGACATTGTGCACGCTCACTTTTCAGTTTAAGTGGTTTAGATAATCTGGCTTAACTGTTGGCTTGTTTACAACCTGTCTGATCGTCTTAACGGCTCAAGTTTCTTGTTGTAGAGTTGTTGTGTTAAACTTTCTATAGCCATTAAACTACAATATCAAAACTTTTTCTGAGCATCATATATTAGATTTGGATACATAGCAGCATTACCATTTGGCCCTGTAAGACACCCGAGCATAATTTTCATCGCCAAGAATCAGCTTTAGGTCAATGTCCTGAAACTGGACACAGTCTAATTTTGTGATAGTGACAATGTGGGTTGTTGTAGGCATCTGGATGGAGGTCCTTTGTGACTGAACCATCATTTATGATTTATGTTGCTCTCACACGCGCACAGGACAGGAGGACACATTGTGCAATTGACCTCTGGGTTATGTGCCGGACAGGGTGGATTCAAGGACAACCAAGGTGTTGTCTCTAAGAGATTTTTCAACCAGGTTGCAAACAGACCATGACAGCAACTTTAAATTATTTTATTTTGTTGTGCTGTTTTTCAAAAAAATGACCCAACTGTAGGTGCACCATCTAAAATCATTTTGTTCAAAACTTTTATTTTTTTGTCATTACATTTAAAGAACGTTTTGAAAAACATTACATTACCATGAATTTGTCCCTCAACGTTTCCCTCGAATCCTGCATTGGGTTCTGTCTGGGTTACAGTAGTTTACTCATCGTGTCGCTTGTCTAAATGTCTGCAACATTATCTGGGCACACACTGGCCTAGGGGGTCGATTCCTGTCAGTGAGTCTGCCTTAACTGCTCTGATTTACATGGTGATCAGAGCGGCTGGGCAACAACTCCCCCATGGTCGAGTAGTACTGACACACACACACACACACACATACACAGAGATACATAGACACTATGCAATGTGGTTTATGGCTAGAGAAGCTCCCATTAGCAACGGCTCATAAAATTCGCGAGTGTTGGTGTGTTAAACACTGCTCTTAGAAGCCACACACATATAAAGATACACACATTACTGCACACTCTGCACATTTGTCTGTAGGTACACATGCACATATGTACCCACGCTCACAGTTACACAGTTACCACCTTTTTTTTTTGCTAAAGCCAAAATATAAAATTTTCTCTACAAAGAGAAGAGGGAATCTCAGTTACTCGGCAGACTCTCTGCACTAGTACAGTTGAAACTGTATTGCATTTCTTTTGTTGATGTTGTCCGTCGCAGGAAGGAGCCTTAATATTTTTGACAGACAGATCTACTGAAAACAACTTTTCAAGTCACATAAAAGTATAGATTGCCTGAAAATGTCAAATGAAGCCATGCATGTCAAGTTGATTGAAGAAACCAGATTGCGTAGATTTTTAATACTTCCGAGGTGTCTAAATTCACTCCAGGTCACTCCAGTGTGGCAAGGTGTAGGAGAATTACAGTTCCAGTGGGAACGCAGTGTGTAACCCTGCCAAATGTTTGTTTCACACTTTACATACTGAGCTACACAGGCTGCGAGGCTGCAGTTATTGTGCAGTGCTTGTCCTCCATTGTGTTAATGGTTTTATCTCACTCACTCTGGTGAAAGAGAATGCCACTAGTTCAATTAGGAATGGGGATGAAGTGTGTGTGTGTACGTGTGTTTTTGCGTGTGTGTACGTGTGTTTTTGCGTGTGTGTATGTGTGTTTTTGCTTGTGTGTGCACACGCGTTTAGTCCTTGGATTTCAAGGAGCTTGATAGCAGTGCTCAAACTGCACTATCCATACTACTCCAATAAGGTCATCTCCTCTCTGTGTGTGTGTGTGTGTGTGTGTGTGTGTGCATGTGTGTCAGTTAGCACGCCTGGTGTGTGGTTCTCTTTGAGTAGATGTGTGTAGTGAGAAAAGGGAAATGTGGGTCTTAGAGATAAGCAGCTTGTTGAGAGCAGGCCCCTCATGTTGAACTGGGTTACATACCTCAGGCTCCCCAGCGTGGTGTGATAACCTTTAATGTATCAAAATGAAACTCATCCTTCAGATTCAAGTGATTATGTAAACAATACCTCATAATCTTATTAGTTTTTTCTTTAAGCTTAAGAGTACAATAGAAGACGCACTGATCACTAATAACATTGTAATATATGATTTATCTGTTTTGCAGGTATTTCTGTTATTAATTATACAGTTGCCCCAGAGAATTGACATTATGTGTATTGCTGCTAATGCTGTGGTAATAGATTATAGTATACTGTTAATGTAATTATGCTTGCAAAGGGTTATCATATCATCTGTTCCCTACATTGCCACTTACGTTATCTGTTGTATCATTTTTACATTTTAACAGTTAATTAATGCTTAATGTTAAGATGTTTTAAATACAGTAATATCAAACGTAACAAAGTGCTTAACAGCCACCAAAAGATGCAAACATCTGATATGCAATTTAAAAGGCGTTTTCATATGAATGCGCATAAGCACAGGGTCCCATCTGGGCGGTATTAATGGCAGAGTGGGAATCACAACAGCCTGTGTTACACCTGCTCCTCTTCTTCAGCTTTCTTTTCTATTCAGCTGTGAATTCAGCATCCCCTCCTACAACCTTTTTCCTTTTTAAAGATTCTGGGCTGTTCCCAGAGCCCTCCTCTGCTGTCCTCTTTTCTCTTCCTTCTTGGTTTCTGTTGCATGCGGTTTTTATTTTCTTTCGTTTTAACTCTCCTCTGTTCTTACCCCGTTGTGGTATGCCTCCCACCTTATCTCTTCCCTCCGTGGTTTGCCTCCTTATACCTCTCAGAGGGTAAGAGGGGAGCAAATGAGAAAGATGGTGGAGACGATATGAGGATGGTGATAGCTGTGTTACATGTCCAGTCTTTATGTAAGCAACACACTCAACAGTCACAAAAAAGCCATTTCTAGTCACGCTTGGTGGGACAGTAAGTGGTAGGGTGCGTCTTTGTGAGTTTGTCTTGCACAAACACACAAAGACGCTTGTTGTAGTGCAAGTGTGTGTGTGTGTGTGTGTGTCCGTCCGTCCGTCCATCCAACAGTCTGACCAAAACTCAATTTGATGGATTAAAGCTCAATCTGTTGTTGAAAACCTCTCTTCAGTGGTGCCCTTGTTGTAGGGCAGGGAGTGTGTGTGTGTGTGTGTGTGTGTGTGTGTGTGTGTGTGTGTGTGTGTGGTCTTTTAGTGTTTCCAATCAGTTAGTAATCGGAACATACTAAATTTGATTTCTATCTATTTTCCATTCTTCTTTCCCTTGCAGAGGTCCTTCCGTTCCTTCAGTAACGATGACCGCCACGTCATGGCGAAACACTCCACCATCTACCCCTCCTCTAAGGAGCTGGAAGCCGTTCAGACACTGGTTTCCACCGTCGAGTGCGCCCTCAAACAAGTCTCTGACTGGCTGGATCAGAGCAGCGGAGACGTCGACAGCCAGGTCGACAGCCTACCAGCAGAGAGCACAGAGGAGGAGGATCTCGGCGATGAGCCCAGTGACAAAACTGAGGACTCCAGTGACAGCTACAGGTGGGGAAGTAGTGACGCATTGTAGTCTTGTCATTGTAGAATTGATTGATTATTTGGTATAAAATGTAAAACTTGACATGACGTACACGGCGACGTCCTCTTACGTATTTTGTCTGACCAAAAATGTTAAAGGAATAGTTTTTATTAAATTTAGGGAAATGCGCGTATGCGCAGCAGGAGCATGTGTGGCTCCAGAGGCAGTGAACTCAACCACTTGACAATCTCTGGGCACAGTCTCCATAGTCAGCTATCTTCATGAATCTTTTTATCAAGGGTTCACTACTTCTCATTAAGGTCCTGAATTGCCTTGTCGGATCTTATTTGGCAAAATCTTAACTGACAGTTTGTATTTTAATCTGTGAATCATACAGTTACTTACGTACTTATGTGCGTACGTACATACAGCTACTTACATAAAATATTGATACATATTAAAATATTATTTGACTCTTGACAAAATCAAGTAGACCTTTTGCCTGCACAGTTCTTAGATAAGAAAGTGGAATTAGGATTAAGAAATATGAATAATAATTAGTTTTTTTTCTTTTAAATCTATACTTCAACAAAGCAATTTTCCTATTTGATTTCTGTAGTATTTTGTTAACTTCCTGAGAGCCATGCATAGGTTTTATTTAAAGAAGGGATGAAAAGAGGGAACATTTGAATTATTCTGCTGTCAATATAAATGTGTGTCCTTACAGTTTAAAACTACAGAAGATGCGAATTATGTTTATTTTCCTTCAAAAACAGAGAGCCCAGCAGTGGTGGCGTGCTGTGTGGAGTGATGAGGATCGGCCTGGTGGCCAAAGGCCTCCTGATCAAAGGCGACATGGACCTGGAGCTCGTGCTGATGTGTAGAGACAAACCCACACAGACACTGCTGGACACTGTCTGTCACAATTTACCCACGCAGATAGAGGTTAGAGACGGGCGCTAGCACGCACAGACTCACACATACACAGCTGCATGCTTGCTAGTTTCTGTCGTTGGTTTCCTCTCACACACTCACTCGCAAACAAGCTGACATACAATTGCATCTTAGCCTTGCATCAAACCTTCACTGTATCAAGTTTATTTCAAGAAGGTTTTTTATTGCACAGTCCTCTCCGATTTCTGAAATTATTATTTCTATTTGGACAAGCGTCCTCGTTGTATGAGCGTTTCTGCTCGATTTTACCAACTCTGGTCTTGCTGCTATGCGTGTGTGTAAATTTATGTGTAAAGTGAAGCATCGCAGGTGTTGGCATAAGTAGGCAAGTGACCGCAATAGCAACAAGCCAGAAGCGCTGAGGTGTTTTAGTATGCTCGAGTTATGTGTGATTAATATTCTTGTTGCTACCTCAGTGTCATGTTTCCTCATTAACAAGTCATGACACAGAAATTAAGCTCCTGTCGTTCATACACACACCCACACACAATCACACATCTACTGTACAAACAAAAGTGCAGGACATAATTTGCATGTTTTTACACTGTAAATTTGACTCTTAGACTTTTTGCTGTAATGTTAAATGATCTAGGAATTAAAATGTGTTCTTTTTTCAGGATTAGTGTCCTCTCTATAAATCCCTTAAATAATCACTTAGATATATATTGTGGCAGCCAGGTAAACTTTTTAGTTCACTAAGTATTTAATATTTAGCAATAACTACTAACATGGTAAAAACTCCCCAACCTGGCCAGCTAGTGCTGAAATTACTCAATGAATAAATTCTGTCCCTGTGCCTCTTCTCTGCTCATTCTCTTGAGCAGTTAAGTGGTGTGAGAGAGAGAACGATGGGACGGAAAAGTGTGTGTGTGTTTTCTGTGTGTGTGGATAGCGAGGTAATCTCGTGTCTCGGCCCAGTGACCAGATATTCAGATTTTCTCATCAGAGCCAAATGGGATGTAGATGGGGCCCTCTGCAACTCACTGCTCACTTAATCAATGTCAGAAACGCACACACAAACACACAGGCACTTATTGTGTCACTTAGGGGGACCTCGCATTGACTTGCATTTGTTTCCTGGAAGCTTAATCTAATCCTAAACATAACTGCCACATACTGCACCTATCCCCAATCATTACCCTAAACTTAATCCTAGCTTTAACCAAGTTAAGTTTCCCCCACAATGTGACTGGATAAATTATTGCCCAACAACATAAATGAAGCAATCACACAAACAATCCATTTGCAAATAGAGCAAGAGCAGCATATGCTAGGTGCAATAGAAACAGCTACACAAATGCTTCTTCAGAGCCACTCCTTGATTTATTAGCTTTATATGCTTTTGTGAGTGTGTGTACCTGTTTCTGCCCGTGCAGGTCACGTCTGTGTTGATGGGTGCTCCTTTTTGTTGTCTTTGTGTGCATCCATTTCTTTTTTTTTTGTATGTAGGCACATGTGTGCTTAAATGCACGTGTGTGTCAAGTAACAAATGTGGCGGCTGTGTGTACTGACATGAATTCATTATCATCAGGACTCGTTAGCCATGACCACAGAGGTCAGCAGTAATTGATTCCTTCAGAATGGGGGCTGAATGAAGCATATTGTGTAAAACAGTTTTACAAATGGATGGGGGACACTGTTAAACAATAACGGGTAGACACATTAACACACACACACACACACACACAAATACAAGATCATTACAATGTACAGCTTTTACCAGCTGTCATACCTCACATCATTACATCATCTGTCATGATTCTTTTTTTTTTCTACCGTCCCTTTTTTGAATGCATCACACATCACAGTTTATTTGACGGTATAGTGTTGTTATATTAATTGTTTATGTTAATAGAATTTTACCTAATTAGCCTGTTTTAAAATATTACGGTCATTAGATAACCTGTCCAATGACAGTTGTTTTCAGGATTCAGGCTTACAGGAGAGGCAGAATTTTAAGTTTAGTTTTTAGGTATCTTGTATCTGTTCTCAGAAGAAATTCAGGACCCTTTATTCACTTAGTTGTTATCATGAGTGTGAGTTATATGGATGTTGTAGTGTTGGTACAGATGTGACCCATTGTGACATGTAGACAAGCAGGTCAGAGATGCTTCTCACATTTGAAAATGCTGCCTTAGTTCAAGACATCAATAACACACTGAGGTCCAAATTAGCCCTGTTTGGAAGTATCAAGAGATTCTGTATTTGTAAGGCTAATCAGTTTTTCTAAATGTTTTCTCATGCATGTTATTCAGTTAATATTTCTAGTGTCATAGCAGGTGATGTTGTTCCATGTCTGGGAGCAGCAGATATGTTTTGCTTCTTCTCTTTTTTCCATCTGCACTGAATCGTGTTGTGTCCTTGGCCTCTGACCGTCCAGTTATGTCTGTTTGACGCATGACAGAAGCTGACAGAAGAGAAATATGAGGTCACAAGCTCCTTGCCTGAGGTGGCCATCTTGGTACGAACTACAACAGAGCCCAAACTCACGCTGACGATTACCCTCACCTCACCGGCCATGAGGGAGTATGAGGAGGAAGAGGAGGAGGAAGAGGAGGAGTTGGAGAATGGGGAGGAAGAAGAGGAGGAGGAGGCGGAGGAGGAAGTGGTGGAGGATGAAGAGGAGGAGCAGGAGAAGAAGAATGGGCGAGGTAGGAACACAGAGATAGGAAGACATACAAGTTGTGGCTTTTCCCTCTTTCTCAGTCCACACCTCAACACACACACACACACAGAATTCAATTTTATGTTGTAGTTGCATATATTATAGAATGTAATTGTTTTTATTTCTCCAACAAGAGATTTGACCTTATTAACTGAAGCTGACACAAGTCAAAACAGGTACAGCGCCCATACAGGAGCTGGAACACACAGGAACGAGACGCTGAACTTAACTCGTGTCCAGTCTAATGACAATCTTCCCTCCCCATCCCCCCATTTTCACGGATAGCAGGATCTGGTTATAATTGGTTGTGGGAGGTGGGATGGGAGAGCAAGGCCAGCAAAATCAATAATCGAGCTGTAACAAGCTGCCCATCCATCCTGTGGCTCCCGTCCAGCTAGGCACTCAGGTCTCAGAGAGGGATGAGAGATAGCACAGAGGTTAGACGTACATCATGCCACGTGCCACGGCAAGATGGAGAGCAATGCTCGTATTTTCTCACTCTCGCACATCAAGAAGTGCAGGCAGGCGTGCAGCGACAAGGAGGAGAAGCATATATTGTATCGTGACGGATAAATATACCTGTCACACTGGATGTCTTATCAGGCACCCATTGGAGGTTGACGGACGTGATTCAGTGTGTCTAATAGGGTTGCATCTTTTAAAGGCAGGGTCTAATACTTTTACACATTAACACGTGCGTCGACAGGCACAGATATCAGTGGTGTCATCCAATGTGAGCACCTCTTCTAGCTCTCTTAAAACTATGGCTGCTCCTGCCTGGTCAGAACTTCATTAGCAACGTATTAGCGCACACACGAGCTCATGCACAACAACATTGTACAAACATTTAATTATAGTCAAAGCTATCCATTTTTGCTTTAGGCTTCCCATGTGTGCAGAATGTTTCAGTAAGCTCTGGATTTTTTATTGAATATGAGTTGTGTCTGTGCACACACATTGCATGCATGCCTGCTCTTTAAGCTGAGACACAGCTCAATGCACTGTGTGGTCACAGAGGGAGGGGGTGGGGGGTACTGTGACAGTAAATTAGAGGAGACACGGTAGCAAAGGGAATTCTTTAAAATCAGACTGCACAGAAGGAGATAATGACAAAAGAAGAGCGCTGAGTGAGGCCAGCGTTGTGAGAGTACAGTGGGAGGACAAGCAAGAGCAGAAAGACTATAATGATTTACCAGCAGCAGAGCGGTCCCACATGCAGCTGGGATCACTCTGACAGACCCTGAGCTACACCATTATACATTACACAGAAACACAAATGCACACCGCTGCATGCTTCAGTCGGAGGAAGAGCTATGCTCAATGACGGCCACATACGTTTAGGGATAATGTGAGATAGATGTTCTCGTGCTGCTACCACACATTGGAGACGTTTGACATTTCAACTTAACACCTCTTGAGGGAAGGATTTTCTTTTTAGAGTGATGAGGAAAATATTTGCCTTGTTGTGTTTTCATTGAGACCCAAAGGGCCCTTTTAGTGTGTTTTATGTCACTTCCACTAGGTCCCGCACACAATAAACCCTCTTTTGAAACCCGTTGTAACCACAGTCATTCATACATAGCTGCTTTTGATTCCGCTCGCCTTGCATATCATAGATTTTGATTCTCAAGTAGCAGAATTGGTGAGAGTGTCGCAACTCAAACACCAGGGTGTGTTTGGCGGCATGAATCAAACGCTTAGATATAAATACGCAAGAATGCTCCTCTTTTACAAACCACGAGGCTCTGACTAAACCCTGCCTTGATCCCTCCTGTGTTGTGTTTGTCTGAGATTGGGTCGAATTATCTTAGATTTTATTTACATTTTTTCTTTTCAGTTCTACTTTAGGAGCGCTTGATTCTGTGTTTGCCCAGACAGGGTTTTAAATTGCTTCCTCTGCACTATTTTTCCATGAGTCTGCGAAATCAAGTGCACCTTAAGTAATCCAGAAGAAAAATAAACTCCTATTTTGACTCCTGCCTGGTGCAGACTGGATCAAAATAAATGAAATCCTCTTCAAATACATAAAGGAGGGATTGATTTACCCTGCTGGGCACAGTGAAATGTGTCTGTCCCAACAACGCCCACACATTAAATCAAACACTCCTTAGGTATTTGTTTGGTGTATGTCTGTGGGGGGCTCTCCATCCCACAAAGTTGTCTATTCCCTTGTGACCCCCGTTGCTCTTCCTTTCACTGATTTGTCAGTGACTTGATGGATGTAAATGACTAAATCACGGTTGAACAGTGTGTGTAATTTTCAACACATGTATGTATATGAGGTACAGTGCATCCTGTGTTACTATGTGCTACATGTGATGCAGTTAACACATGTTAGAAACACTGTTCACAGTGTTGAAAATGACACACCGTTTAAAGAGTGAGGACGTTTCTATGGGCATTCATCACAGATCTGTGAACTGTAGAGAGTCAGCACTTTCTACAAGGAGAGGAACAACTTTATGGCATGAAAAGCACCTTGTATGTACCAAAATATCCATGCATGTGTGTGTGTATGTGCGCATTCACACACAGTTTTTCGAGTGTGTCTGCATACATTCACACACGCAAAATCCAAACACACACACTCAGACATGACGTGTGTGTGTTTCACGTTCTCTATATTGGGTTGTTATTGTTTTGTGGCAGTGTTGGGTGCTGCTGCGCAGAGAGTGGAGGCTGAGGATGAGGAGGGGGAGGTGCTGGATAGACACAGATGTCTGTTGGCCCTGGCAGCGCTGCGACACGCCAAGTGGTTCCAGGTCGGCACCCACTCACTTCCTGTCTTCCTGCCCGATGCTTATTGTAGCCTGACGATTCACCCAGAAGGAATACACTCACTGCCAGTTAATACTCCAGTGCTTATTATGACCACTCAGTTTAGACTAATAAACTTAGGACTTTTTTTAATCACGTACATTTAAAATTTATGTTAGAATTATTTTAAATAATCTTACAATTTGCAGGCAATATGGCTGATAAACTTGTGTTTTATGCTCTCATAAATTTCTCATGTCCAGTTCAGTTTGCAGGATGTTGTTTTACAACATTATGAACAAAAATTGCCAAAAAATACTTTCAGACTCCCAAAAAGTGTATTTTTGATATATGTGATGTTGCACTCCACCCACTGTATATGAACTGGAACAAAATTAATATAAGAAGAATCGTAAGGCTACAAAAGCAATTGTTGATACTTGTTTTTCTTTTGGGCTATTATGTGAACCTGCCTGCTCTGTACAGTATGTCAATGCTTCCCTTTGATTCCCCTCCCATACCCTTCCCCATCTATCTCCCAACTCACTTACCTTACTGACAACAAAAAAACATTGTACAAGTTCAGAATGTAGAAAAATTTTGACAAATATTTTTCAGTAAAACAGTTTAGTTAGTTAGTGTTTTAAACATAACTCAGGATATTCACTTTCTGTGGGGAGCCCATGCAGAGTTTTAGGTACAATCACTTCATTATTTCTTTGGGATGTAAAGCAGGCTGTTTTCTGCATGTGTTTATACAAATATCACTCCTTCTGCACTCAATTTGTTTCCTTCCTCCCTCTTTCTGTTTAATCTTCCTTCTTGCACCCCCACCGTATCCCTCTGTATCTCAGGCTCGAGTGAACGGGCTCAAGTCCTGCGTAATCGTTCTCAGGATTCTTAGAGACATGTGCAATAGACACCCCGTCTGGGAACCTCTCAAGGGATGGGTGAGTCTTTTAAATATTACCTGTTTCAGTGTTAATCCTATGAAACAGAAAGAAAATGTTTAGCCCCCTTCAATTTTTTAAAAAGTTTACGCTATTATGTGTATTATTACACATTTGAAGAATTGTGCTTATCGCCCATAAATAATTTAAACATTTAAAAAAATATATGCTAGTGTCAGTCCACACTTCACAAGTTTATTTTGTTTGAAGTTCACATACTATAGTCATACTTTAAAAATGGAAAATACCTTTTTATTAGTACTGCACCTAATTTTTTTGTTCGTGTGTGTGTGTGTTCTTGCAGCCTTTAGAGCTCATCTGCGAGAAGGCAATTGCCACCTGCAACAGACCTCTCGGGGCCGGAGAAGCCCTGCGTCGAGTCATGGAATGTCTGGCCTCAGGCATACTGCTACCAGGTATGGGGCCATGGTGGATGCATGAATATACCGGTGGAAGGATTTGAGAATCATTAGAGAGATCATGTGTGTTTTCATGCACATTCTTAGCATTGCTGGTTGCAGAGCCCGGCAACATGCTAGATTTGGGTAGACGAGCAGATACATCAAGGATCTGCTTGGTACATTTTTGAGCTGTTTCTCTAAGAAGAGGTCGAGCCATTATCGGTGACCCAGCAGAGCACAGCTGTCCGAGAAAAGCCATCATTACGAGAGCATCTTAATTAGGAGCAGCTGAAGGATTTCTTTACAAAATATTATGTATTCATAGAAAAAATCCAATTATTAAGTATGTGAAAGTCAAGTTTAATTTTACTTCATTCATTACTGCATTTAGTTTGGATGCAAAAGCCGGTGATGCCGGGGGGGTGGACACATAATATAATATTTATTTACATTTTAGACAAATGTGGCACAATAACAGTTTGAGGATTTTTACATAGTTCACAGCCAGTTTGACCAGTTACATGTTCCTGTTGCACCTGTTAGCCATTTTAATATTCAGGATTTCCACTGTTGCTTATTTCCTGACAGTGAAGCCTAATTAAATGTTGCTGACACATAAAGTGACAACAACTAACTGTGTGTGTGTGTGTGTGTGTGTGTGTGTGTGTGTGTGTGTGTGTGTGTGTGTGTGTGTGTGTCATCTTCTGCTGCTTCCCCCAGGTGGTCCAGGTTTACACGACCCATGTGAGAAAGAGCCAACAAACACACTAGACGACATGACCGACCAGCAGGCTGAGGCCATTACCTACGGCGCACAGGTACACACACACACACACACACACACGTCAGCTGTACTTGCCCTGAGCTGTCCGTGTGTGGGAATCAGTAAGCAATGCGCCTATTACCACACAGAAAGACCCCATCACCACTCCAGCCACACAATCTGCATGCACACACACACACACACACACTGGAGCGAGTGTGTATGTACGTCTCCAGCAAGAGCTGTGTGGTGCTGCATTTTAATGATTGGTGTGGGAAAACTATTGTCATTGCAAGCCATAAATCCATCTCTGACACCGTGAGGACAGTATTTGGGTGCGTGCACTGTGAGCGTGTGCGCTGTCATGTCCTTCTTCACGCACACACTTGACTGAGCAGGGGAGCCTCTGAGCCGCATGGCTTAGTGAATCCTGCCGTCCATTTCCTTTGAAGGCAGCCCGAACGAGGCTGGAATGTCAATGGGGATAATTGTGATGGAGCAGATACAAGAGCAGATAGGAGAGAGGGAGCTATTCTGTCAATGAGCCACACTGAGCCTCATGAATATCAGAGACACTCTACCCCCCTAATGGATTTATATTAGCAGAGCCACTGTGTGCTCTTGGGGTTATCTTTCTGATTGTTTGTGTAGATGTGTACAGTAGGTCGAGAATGATAAATGAACGCACAGACATACTCGTCAGTATATCTGCTCGAGTTATTGATATTAAGAGGGAAAAATCTTATCTTTGTTTTTGATGCTGTGCCTTGCAAGATAACTCAAGGTGTTTTTTTAGACATTTTTATATAGAGTCAGCTAGAGAGTGAAATGCTGAAGGATAATGTTTAGGATTAAATCTAGAATTTTACACTTGAGAATGTTTTTAATAGAAATCCGGTGTGTTGCAAACTGGATGTGTGGGGTTGGAAAGAAGTGGGCATTTAGGAGGCAGGGAAGGTCTAATAAAAATTGTATAAAGTTGCATTATGGGAAATGTATGGTCGAACTTTATGTAAGTGTGATACTAAATTACTGGAGTACCTCTTTAACAGAATAAGAACAGAAAATCAATTGACTCTCTTTTCCTGTGTCCAGCGTGCTCTCAGACTCATGGCATTCGGACAGGTCTACAAGGTGTTGGAGATGGAGCCTCTTCCTTCAAATAAACCATCACAGAAATACCCTTGGTCTGATAAAGAAGGTGTGTGTACCCGTCTACCTCTGCCTGTGTGTCTCTGTCTTCTGTCCACTTAATCCCCCACTTGTCTGTCTTTCTGTCCTTGTGCCTGATCCGTCTGTGTGAAGACTTGTCTGTTGGTCTGTCTTCTTGGCTTCATTTATGTGGTCATTTTGGACATAGGTCAGACTTGCCATCAAAATCTTTTCACACGTGACGTGACCATTCTGGATGTATTAAGTGTTTTTTCTACATACTAATATTGGTGACCACAAGAGCCTTTGTGTGAGTTCATATAGACATATCTTGTAGTTGGTTATTGATTTGTAACTCTTTATCTTTCTCTCTTCGCCTCTCCCTCTTGCTTTCTCTCCAGGTTTAGGTCTGAAGAGGCCATACGAGGACGGACCAGTGGATGACAAGGACCTCATCAAGAAGATGAAGAGGAATCTAAGGAAAGGTACGAGACAGGAAGGAAAGAAAGAACAATGACCAAGTGTTATTAGCTGCCTACCTATCACCCCAGTCTGTTTAAAACATGGAAAGAAAGAAAATGCTTAATTTAAGAAAGTATGGATACCATCTTACAAGTTTCATTCATTCATTTATTCAAACCTCTGAAAACAAAGTGGCACAATTCTTAGAGATGCCTTAGCCTTGTTTCTCTTCCTCTTGTCTCTATGTTCTTTCTGTCTTTTCCCCTGTCTGCTTCTCTCCCCTCCACCCCTCAGATCAATAGTATTGATTGCAAATGTTTTAGTAGGCCACCCAACCATGCCCAGCTCTTTCTTCATACAAGCCGAAGACGAACCACGACTAATGGAGACAGAGAGGCATTTTTAGATATTGACAAACAGGAGGAAAGTGATTGAAAGAAAAGAAAATTAAGAGGCACTTTTTGTTCATCATCAAAACAACCTGCTAGAGTGCTGAAAACCTTAAAAAATATGATTCATTGCGTACAGCATCTGTGATTTGGCCCAGTCTGTCCAACTCCGGCTGAATAATGGTTACACACCCCCTACAAACTCTTATTAAATGTATCCTTATCTCCTCTACTGTCTACTTTAACCATTTTTTCCTCCATCTTTTTGCATTAGTGTTAGACAGTAAATCCATAGACTCCAACCAGCCAATGAACGCCCTGATGCGGTTGAACCAGATCCGGCCGGGGCTGCAGTATCGCCTGCTGTCCCAGTCGGGCCCGGTTCACGCTCCGGTCTTCACCATGTCTGTGGATCTGGACGGAACCATTTACGAAGCATCTGGATCCTCCAAGAAGACCGCCAAGCTCCACGTCGCCGTCAAGGTAAGAAGGCAAAATTAAGACAAAGGAGTGTGCGACAACCTGTGCATGTGACCTCCTCTGATTTATGTTTGTGCGTATTCAGACATATACAGAACACCAAAAAACCACTCGTTTAAAAAAAAAAGAGATGATTGTTTTTTTTGGTTACCTGAAGACCTTTCAATGCTTCAGCTGCATTCAAACCTGAGTATTTATGAATATATTTTTGTCTGCGTATGCCTGTTGGTGCGCATGTGTGTTTGTGTGTGCGTGTGTGGAGGGCTGGAGGTGGGCAAATCCATGTAATCCCAAAGTGGTTGTGAACAAAGAGGCTCTCCAGAGCACAGAGCAGGGATAATCCGCTATCCGCTCCATTCCCATAAAAGGCACTTTCTCCCCATCTCTCTCTCGTCCATTCTCCTCCTCCTCACCCACTCACTTCCTTTCTCTCATGCACTCACCTTTTGATCTCCCCTCCTCTCCCTCTGTTTCTCTCTATCTCCTGTACTCTCACTCACACGCTCTCCACTCGCAGTAGTGTCTGGTTCGGCAGCTGTAACACAATCACCGACTTGGGTCAAACATTTGTCGTCTTCCTTTCCTCTTCTGCCTTCATATTGTTCTGAATCACTTTGCTGCTCTGTGTGCTGTTGAGGACTGACAGTAGACTCATGTGAATATAGCTAGCTAGATAGCCGTTTACGTACCTCTGTGTTAGACAACATTATAAGGGCACGTCTGGATCCTCTGCCATCCTTGTTGTAGTTTCATCTCACGATTGATTGTTATTTGCTTGAAAGCATTTGGGTAAGCCTACTTTTAGTCTCCTCGCGTTTTTAAATGATGTTTTGGTCCTGAAACAATGATCATCAGTAATGATGAAGACATCGTCTGGATTGTGTATAAGTAGAGTAGCAAGACAATGTTGGTCTTTTACTCAGTTTGGATTTTAAAATCTACAAAAACAAATATATCCATTTAGGCCTGCGCTAGAGCAGTAAAATACAAGTTAAAAATCGGTTTCGCATTCAGAACAACTGATGTTAGCACTTGACTGCTTTTATTAAAACTATTAATGGTTTGTACTTTTTTGTTTGCTTCTCCGTTTTATTTTATCATCGCCTTCCCTCTCTAGGTTCTCCAGGCGATGGGCTACCCGACAGGTTTCGACTCAGACCTGGACCCCATGAGTTCAGACGAGAAGTCGGACAGTGAGGGGAAGAGCGAGACGTCATCACACACTAGCAATAACCCAACACACTCCACGGACAGTTCCAACACGCTGGAGGTAGGGATTCAGAAACATGCAAACGCACAAATGCATACGCTCAGTTTAAATGCTTTTTTAAAGTCTAGATGGGAAATGTTGATTGTAAGTAATTAAATGTAACAGTCCATAAAATACCATAAAAGCTATGCAAACTTTGTCAAACCTTCAACCTGTTTACAGTCATGCTCTTGCTCATGCAGGTTTATGTCTGCCGTGTGCTTTCTAATGAAGCTATGAGGATGCTTTTAAATGACTTTAATAATCTTTTCTCTCCCCAGGTGCGAACTCAGGGTCCCATACTGACGGCGAGTGGGAAGAACCCCGTCATGGAGCTCAACGAAAAGAGAAGAGGCCTCAAATATGAGCTCATCTCTGAAAGCGGAGGCAGCCACGACAAACGCTTTGTTATGGAGGTGAGAGCTTCATGTACAAACGCAGACGGAGAAAACACCTTTAAAAACCTTACAAATTCACAAGTTCACATGCGCTTTAGCCAGACACACGCAGAGGCTAAGCCACACACACACTCAGACAGGCTGATCAGCGGTAGAGTCAATCAGTCAGCTTGGTTCCTGGAGCAAGCCTGCTCTCTGTGGGGTGGGTGGTTTTCGGACATGCTTGGCTGCTCCATCGCTCCATCGCTGATTGATTAGCAGGCCTGCCTGACAGCAGGGCATTGCTAAACAAGCTGTCCTGTTCAGCCAGACTTGCTGGCTGAGTTACTGATGACTGATAAACACATGGGTCTTGGGCAACATGATTGTGTGATTGTTAGTTTTCATGTTACAGTTTTGTCAGGGCTGTAACATGAAATGTGAAATTTAATAAAAATGACTACAACGATAATTAGAAAAGAAAATCAGAAAAATTACTTTTTCCCAGATGCCCAAAAGGCTGGGCATACAACGAGTGTTCCTTTTGTCTAACATGTTTTCATCAATATTTTACATCCTGTGTGTGTGTGTCAGGTGGAGGTTGATGGGCAGAAGTTTCGTGGGGCCGGCCCAAACAAAAAAGTAGCAAAGGCCAGTGCTGCTCTAGCAGCTCTGGAAAAACTCTTCTCTGGTCCCAACGCAGCTGCAAACAAGAAAAAGAAGATATTGCCTCAGGTAAGGAGACACACACACACACACACAATACATGTCAGACACAGAGGACACTGCTGTCTTTGGCACATGCATTGACACAAAATGAAACGACAACATATCATTAAAGTAATCCGTTACTGTTTTTCCCTGAGAGTCAGAGTCAGTGCAGCTTTAAAAAAATTACGTTTTAATTCTGCAGCATCACATGTGCAGAGCTGTGGAACAATTTGTCCACTTTGTTCACCCATCAGTAATCAATGGCACCGAGATTAGCAAGTGTTTAAACAGATCAATACTTGACAGTTATCAGATCACCACTCTTTTGTGTGTGTGTGTGTGTGTGTAGACACACATCTGTGTATCGAAACACTGTCTGTGTATCTTTGCATCATGAATGTTGGAAACACACTTTTATATAATATGTGCTGTAATAATATAATATAATATAAAATTGTCTGTGTTCAGACAAAAGGAGCCCTGGCCGCGGCGGCAGCAGCCTCAGCAGTAGCAGCTCAGGTAGCCAGAGGAAGAGGAAGAGCAGCCCTCGCCAGAGGAGCCTTTGTCAGTGCAGCCGCACCTGGATATGTCACACCAGGTTTGTGAGAGGACAGCTGTGTGTGGTTTTGTTGTTTTTACCAATAAGAAAATGTGGAGTTTATGTGACTTTATGTGGGTGCGTTTCATTTTGGTCTTTTTCATGGGCAATTTTATCAACCTAGGAAATGATAGACATTAGGACCATAATAAATAATTAAAAAAAACAATTTTCCACACAGTTGGATCTTCACATCATATTTTACTGAACATATTATTCTCCAGTCACTGTTCCCACGTAAGCCTACCAATTTTGTGGTTATTACTATATAGAATTTGTGCCCAATTCAGAATTGTACATATATTTTACATGGTTGTTTGTGCAGGTTTGACATTTCCTTTTACTGTTGGCTTTACAGTACTGACATTTCCGTCTGCTTTAGGCTGCTCAATCAGTTTTCTATTTAAAATAAGCACAAATATTTTCCCCTGCAGCTGTTTTGGAAATATCACAGGCTTTGAAAAGTACCCTTCAGTAATAGTACAGGGGACAGATGTTAGCATGACTGTCTGAGAGCTCCATAATAAATGCAATTACCAGAGAATCATGCAGGAAAAAGGTCCACAGATAATCTGGGCGATTTTTGGCTCTTCATTTAGATTCTTGATCAGAATCAGTCGGCCAGAGTGCAGGATGGCTAAAACATTGATCTAAACTTACTGAAGATGTTGAAATGTGCAGCCTGGAATAAATCAAGTGCGCAATTGAATTGGACGCTGTAACCTCTTCCCCTACAGGCTTTGGGACACCGTATGGCTACAGCCCTGCTGCAGCAGCTGCTCCTGCATACGGTACGTGCTTTCGTGTTTGTTCTTCCCTTCTTCCACCTTCTCCCCTCTCTAAACCTTACAATCCCCCCCCTAACCCAACACACCATGACTGCTAACCATCAGTGGGTAAATTAATCATTCTTTAGTAGATTTATGTTACACCTCCAACCCTTTTTCTCCACTTCCTTTTGCTTTCATTTCTCTTACTTTTCTCAAAATTCCTTAAAAACTTGATCCTATTCTAATCCAAGTTTTAGGGTTTGACGCTGAATTTCAGTCATAATTAAACAAAGCTTAACCCTCTTTGTTGTGAGCTTCAAACAAATCTGCCTGTATCTTGGCTAACTGTGCACTCACCACTTGTTTCTTAATCTGCTTGTTGCTACTCGCTCCTGCAAATCTTATGGTCAATAAAGAGCTGCCATCAGTCTCGAGCTTTGATCTCAAAGCTCCCGGGAACCAATCATAATCATGACGCAACACACACACACACACACACACGCACCTGCAGTCCTAAAACAGCCCCCTCCAAATAACTATGCAAGCTTTCCTGGGCTCATATTAACCCTGACACGCTGGCTCTGCTGCCATCATCTACATTTCTCTTCAGATTAGCAGAACGCATAGTGTGAGTTCCTCACTTTACCCTCTGTTATTTAAGACATAGTGTGGGCAGGGGCAGCTTTCCCGCTGCAGCTCTGCTCCTGTCATGTTACTGCTGCTAAGGGGTTTTCATGTCCTCACTGCTCAAAGTGGTCCCTGGGCTCCCTCTCTCTGTGTCACACACACACACACAGAAATTATAGATATTTATAGGCTAAATCTATGCTAGTCCTTGACCTTTAACAGCACAGGTATCTATATGTCCCTCTGTCACACACAGTCATATTCACCTCAACAGACTCAGCCTTGTGTAGTGTGTGCACACATCTCTGTCCATGCTACAGCTTGGAGTTTGAATGGGTCTTATGTCCTAGGAGAAACTGGTCTGGGGCCAGACGTTCAGTAACCCCCTGAGATCCTAACAGCCCTGAATATAACGTGCGCCTTAGTTTTTCTGTTTATGGTGGAGCTGGAACTCTGCAGTCATTTGGGGTGTTTCATTTTAGTCCCTGGCATCCAAACGCTTTTTTACATGTTATTGTGACTGCGGCTCTTACTGAAATACGCAGATTTATTGGTAGTTTCTCTTTACATCTAACTTTCAGTGACTGTTAGACTTATTTATATTATGTTACACTTGTTATTTTAAAGGCAGCTTCATGCCTGATGAGCCAATGAAAATCGCTCTGCATCTTCTGTGGGGGTGAGGCGGCATAAATGGTTGCAGACTGTGTGCATCTCTGCCCCGTTAGTCATCCGTACATGTCACGGATCCTGGTAGGGGATCATTGTGAGTTCAGCTGAGCCTGAGCTTTAACCTGAACTCTAACCTCCCGCAAGCAGGTAGGAAGTTTAAAGCATGTTATTTTGAAAAGAAAAGATAGACATGACGACTAGAATTAGACTCAGATTTAGTTTCTGGAATCAAATGATTCATCCTCGCAATTTGCGTCAGCACAGAGCATTTATGTTAAGACCTTGCTGTTGTGGATGATACTATGTTTTATTATTTTTTTATTACGTGTATATATATATACAAATAGATTTTTTTATTTTTCACCCAGCTGACTTATAATGCAGAGCTGCAGATGAAGAGAATAATAAAAATGAGAGAGAGATTGTGGGCTGCCAGTAAGGAAGAAATCCTTGTTTTTAACACTGACAGTGTAAATATTAAGTCAATTTTTAGTTGCCAGAATGAGAGGAAAAAGTGTCCATAGTGGTAAAAAAGAAAAAACCGTAGATTTTTAGATTTGAGAAAAAAAGGCACACAGAACATTGGTAAACACTCCTGATTACACCTTTATCTGTTGGATGCAAAGCTTTCATCCTGTTTCCTGCTTTTTCACTGCACTCTGGCACCCATTACTGCTTTGGGCTTTCTTGCTGGCAAACGCATTCTGGAGTGCTGCTGGGCTCTTTAGAACATGGTGTGGAGCATGGACTGTTACGTCATAGAACACTGAACCACGCTGGACATTATAACATAGAACACAGAACATTATATCATAGAACAGAGAATAAAAGCTCTTCTGGAGCAGAACACATTGCCGATACATTACTGGACAGTACAAACAATGTTCTCCAGCTCAACCGTCTAGGATTATTCCACTGTATTACAACTCTGATCCTAAATTTGTGGTGACAAAACACCACATTGGCTAAATTCATTTGGCAGGATTATTACTGACTTTTAAAGTGTGCTCATTTTCAGTTTTACCGCCTTTTATGGTACAAAATCTGGCTAAACTGTTAGCTTGTGTCCAACCTGTGTGATCGTCTGACCGCTGGTGTTTCTTGCCCCTTCAGACGTTGTCGTAGCGCTGTCACAATGTTCCCAGATGTCAGCAATTGACTTGATGAGTACAATGTTTTCATAACGGATGGAAAAGGTTGTAATCCAAAATGAATCTTTAACTTTGGCCATTAGTTTTCTTGTCTTTAACTCTGAATCTCCCTCCTTCTTGGTTCCTCTAACCACTGATGGAGGGTGTTGCCTCGTGTTGCCTGTTCTCACACACTTACACTCCCCCCCTATGGGCGCCCTGTTGATGTAGCGCGAGGGGTGTTTGTTGGACATAGATTTAGCGTAGCGTGTAGTGTAGTGAGAATAGACACATTTGGTTATTTGTTGGACTCATTCAGAGCTGTGCTCTTCTCATGTCTCCCCTCTAGGTTTGCCCAAGAGAATGCTTCTGTTGCCTGTCATGAAAGTGCCTGCCTACCCCATCTCCCACTACCACTTCTTTTAGCACAGGAGACATACGTACCAAACGCTTTTTCATACCTACCAAACGCTTTTTCCAAAACATACAATTCACTTTTTCTAGAAGGGGAAACTCAGCCTTGTTTTGTTTTTATACAATATCACAAAGGATTGAGGACTTGAGCTGAAGATTTGTAAAAGCGCTTTATTTTCTTTTTGCTTTCTTTTTTGTTTTCTTACTGTTTCCAAAAAAAAGCAACAACATGAAAATGAAAAGATACTGCAGGTTTAAGTTCTTAAGAGATAAACAAAAACTTGAAGGATTTGTACTGTGAATTGTGACCTCATTCTTTAAGTCTATATCAGCCTTTTACTATTGTGTTTATTCTTTGTAGGAAGAGGATAGCCTTTGCAATATGATACACACAACACACACATTCTCTGTAAAACAAAAAAAAAAATGTGAGCTGTGTGAAGGATGTATAGGAATAAGTAAATAATGTTGAAAAATGAATAAAGTTTATCTCCTATAAAAGCTGAACACTGCCTGGTGTATATCTGATTTAAAGGCTTTCAGCTGGTAACTCGATGCAGTAGCACCTTTTTTGTTTTATTTGGTTTCTTTTGGATTTTGACTTTTTAGAGCACCTATATAATAGGATTTACACACCTATTCAACATTGTAATACGTGACCCCAAACTTACATTTAGCGTTACATTAATATTCCACCCTCATATGTGCACACAGATTGAATTTCAATCTTTCCACGTTCCTCGGGGCATCTTGTTACATCCTTTTGACCCTCAGCTTATAGATATTCAGAGGGAAGGTGAGAAGACAATGGATTAATTTAGAAAGCTCTTGTCGGATTCTACATCTTGCATTCAGCTGCACGATCTCATTACCCGACGTGGATTAATATTTGGCGGGGTTCCCACAGCTATCAGAGGTATCACCTTCAGTACACAGCACATGTAGCCAGCTGCAGCCTTTTTTGCAGCAGCAAATTTGGAGCTCAGTACATTGTTGCAGCCGAATTCCATAAAGAGAAAACATGTTACTTCCTCGTAGACTACATCTGAATCCCCATGTTTTTCTGATTTGGCTTGACAGACGTAAATGTCATTATTAACGTGTCGACCACAAGCATAAACTGTGGTGCACTTAATCGTGAGTCAAAAGCAGCAATAAGGATCTCAAATTCAAGCCTTACTGTCGGTGTGTTTTATGTTGTTATTGTTTCATTATTTCAGTATCATTGCTGTATCTGTTGTTTTTGCTCAGCCTTCAAATAAAGATCAACATTAAACTGAGCCACTGAGACTCTAGACTCAGTCTCTGTTTTAAATAAGCTGTAAGAATGGCCTAACATCATAGATCAAAGCAAAGATTAAGAGGAACTCACTATAAGAGCTACAAAAAAGGAGATTCTCCAGTTTATTCCATCGACATGCTAGTCGAAGGTCAGTGCCACTCAAGACAGAGTTGTGCTGGCCCTTCACCACGTCTCGGTCATCCAACCAGCGAGCGATAACCCCCTGACGACGTCTCCATGGTTACAGCTATGAGGCGCAGCCATTGGATGAGAGGACCCAATATCTTGTCCAATGGTTGGTTGAGCTCCATTGAGTTGTTGTAAAACATTTCGAATGATATTTGTCTGACATCACCAAAGCTTTGCTTCAGTCTCACGTGACTGAAGATGAATTTCTGTGAATATTTTCTGTTTTTATCCTGTTCAAGACCGAAGACCGTGCTTCATTTGTAGCACAAAAAGCTGAAGTCCCAGAGAGTACATACTTTCATAACTTCTCATAACTACCACCACCACTGCACAAATCCTTGATCTTATATTTGTAATTAGACTCCTTCATTCAGCTCCTACTGTATGTTCATTGCTGGAATAACAGTAAAATATTAAATGAATAGTTCAAAATTTGGGGAAATACCTTCCATGAGAGTTAGTTAAAAAGCCACTTCCCCCTCATGTTTGTACGCTAATGAGCATAGGCTCCACTGCGAGCTCCCTCTCCAGCCGTGTGAGCTCCCTGCCCTGTCTTTACGGGTGAGCCCAGCCCCCCTTTGGGAGAAAACACATTTCAGAAACGTATTATTCACGATCTCATTCATTTGGTTTCAGGACGGACGGACGTCACGTCAACAGAATACACCAAAACAGCAAAATTACAAGATGGAAAATCAGGATGATAATATTATGTTCGTTTAAGTCTTAGTAATGAAGCAAATTGTTTATGGTTTCATGCAAGTTAGATGTTATTAATGCCACCCAGCCAGAACAATTCCAAGTACCACTCGAGAATTTTTTCATCCTTCAAGTGGAAGCACCCTAGACCTTTAAAACATGACTGTATTTCTTTGTCCCTACAGAATTGCCTCTGTATCTTTCATAGGCATTAGATCTTTGTCAAAGCCATATTTTTGTCAAAGAACTGAAGCCTCATATTGATATAGTTTTCTACATGTATTCATTTAGTAATTTCTCCTACTTTCTTTGTCTCTGCTCTTCATCCCACTGCAGGTGGTCTTTTCATTGACAATCCCTTCTACCAGCCGCGGACCATCGCTCCTTTTATCATCCACCTCGGTCCCCAGGATCTCTTCTCTGACTTCTAGAGGCAGCAGGTTGATGGATATAGGCTCCTCACACTCACCTGTCTGTATACGCAGGACACCTGTTTTTCTGTGCGTCTAAGCGGGCTGCCTTTCAATCCAGGTGACGGACTCACAGATCCAAAACTGATCAGTCCGCCGGGGGAAAAATAAAAAATAAACGTTCTGCCCGACTGAAGCGGCAGATCTGACCTACTGACTGAGAGGCTCAAGCTCCTCTCTGTTTTCACTCCACTCTCCGACCAGATTATCACTTCAGAGGGGAGTAACTTTACACGAAGCAATACTCGGATTTTACGAGAAATGTTCAGCTACGACTGCGCGAGGCTGGGCTGAACTTTGGTCTTTCTTATAGCAATACACATGAACTCCTCTCTTTGGGCTTACTTACTTGAGAAGATGTGAATGTCCGATGGAGTTTTACCCAACACAGCATTGCAATAGCTCATTCTGATTGTATACTCATTGTATGTGTGTGTACGTGTGGCTATAACATGACTATATACACATATATGTATGGTGTATGTTTCTATAACAACGTGTTGACAATAATATTATATGATGATGTATTTATGTAAATATTCTATAAAATATAACTATTGTTGGTATAAATTATTTTAGAATTATAAAGTGAAATGTAACTGTAATATCACAGTATAGCTTTCTTCCAATTTTATATACACTGAGCAATTGAAGCTAGTTCTAGGAGATGCAATATTATCTTTGGTATTCCTATTAACCTGTGCTGTTAGAATAATAATGCTTCCTTTTTTCTTTCCTTCCTCTCCTTTCTCTCCTTCCTTTCCTTCCTCTCCTTCCTCTACTTTCTTCAAACTCCTCTATCTTTGATGTCTTTCTGAGCACGCTCTCTGCTGCCTGAGGTTTGTTTACGTGGCCCGGACCAGAGGTGCCCACTACTGAACACACTCATAACCTAATCACACCTGCGCACACACACACACACACACACACACACACACACACACACACACACACACACACACACACACACACACACACACACACACACATCCTGTCAGAAAGCACAGT
>JAVQJL010002377.1:0-10683 GCA_036024295.1 Nannoperca obscura
TTCTTTTTTCTGGTGCACATCAACTTGTTAAATTGGAATTGTGTGTGTGTGTGTGTGTGTGTGTGTGTGTGTGTGTGTGTGTGTGTGTGTGTGTATGTGTGTGTGTGTGTGTGTGTGTGAGATGAAGAGAGAGAGAGCCAGAGCGAGACAAAGACAAGAGAAAGTGAGAAATCCTCAGTGAAATGAGTTTAGTCCAAGCCCCCTGGCTGCTTTTCTATCTTTGGATCAATGATGTTTTCCTCGCATCTAACCAGGACACCGCTTGACGGGGAGGGTGAAGGAGGTCAATAAAAACACACTCAGAAGATTTCAGAGTAAATCTGAGTGAAATCAACTTTCTGCCTGCCTGTCATTTCTCTTTTAAAATATGAATTAAACTGCTGCTTTTGACCAACAGCTCCAGGCAACACACTCCTGAGAGAAGAGGGGAGTTCACCAGGGGACAGAGGTAGCAAGGTTAGAAGAGAATGTGTGGGCTTGTGACTGGAAGGTAGCCAGTATCAGTCTAATGACTGGCTTGGTAAAATATGACTAGAGGAAATGAATAAGTAATGTTCTCCTCTAGCTCAAGATTGAGAGCTGTGGTGCCTTTGAGCAAGAAATCAAACATCTAACGCTCTAGAGGACTGCAGTTGTACTTGTCAGCTCTCAAGTGTGTAGCTGTGAGAAACACAGTCAGCATCAATGTTTCTCATGTAAAAACAAGTTACAGAACAACAGTGATGATGCTGGTGACTTTCTGTGTCATAATGAAAGATTTTAGATTGATTTTCTATCTCACCGGCATCCATTGTTTTCCATTCATTTTAGTATAAGCATAAAAGGCAGCTGAAGGATACTCAAACTAAACGTTTGGTAGCCTGTTTATGTATTTGTTAGATATCAATACATGGCAATGTAGGTAATGATGCAATTTTCAAAAACATTCCTTTGTCTTGGATTCAAGTGCTCTTGAACTTTAAAGATTTGATAGAAAGCTGCTTTTGTGCGGTAGACAGCTGAAAGGTTTGTCCTTAAGCACCCCAACCAAAAGTTTTCAAAGCTGTTCGCAACTGCATTTTCAATATCTTTGGTGGAAAAAAAACATAAAACTGTCAAAATCATACATTTTAAGAGATTATGTCAAGCAAGTTTCAAGTCTCTGCATGTTGATTATCATACCACACTGAAATCGAATGCAACTAATGGTTCCCCAAAAGCTACAAATCTAAAACCTTAAAGCTGCACTACTTATTATTTTAATATGAGTAATTGGTCAAATCACTATGTTATGTAATAGCATAACTTTAAAAAAAGAAAAAAGTTCCTCTCAGCTCTACGGAGCATTTTAGCATCTTTAAGCTCATTGTTTTGTTTTTCTGACTTTTCTAACTGTATTGCTTTGGTTCAGTATCACCGACCTCATTTGTGTGGCTTACAGCCGCAGCAGATAGTTATTTTCAGCTGGAAAAATATTCTGCTAAACCAGCGGTACGCTACCTGCCCAGAACACCAAACGGCAGACAGAAGTTAGCATTTAGCTGGTGAACATAGTGGATCATTGCAGCTTTTATGAGCTACATCAAAATGATCAATCGTGTTGCCATTTTAATTTTTTTTAATGCTTTCTTTTGTTATAAATGTTATAATGTTATGAACTACTACAACTACTTTTCAATGGTACAATTCACGATATTTTAATTTAAACCCAGAGTTAAACATTTTGTAATAAATAACTACATTGTTCAAATGGAGTTAAGGCAAAGAAAATAATAATAATAATAACAAGCATTGTAATATTGATGATTGGCACACTATTCACATTGGTAAAGGGCCTGTGCTCAATTTCTCACATCTCTATAACATACATTTGTGTGTGTGTGTGTGTGTGTGTGTGTGTGTGTGTGTGTGTGTGTGCATTTCAAAGTTAGATTAGGGAGTTCTTGCTACCCCAAATGAGTCAAATTAAGGCTTGTCAATCGATCCGCAGATCCAGAGGTCGATGTGTGCAGGCGTGAAAGAGCTTTTGAGGCGCTCAACCATCGCCCGACATCCTATTTAACCAGCAGATATGAGAATAACAAGCATTTATTATACAGGCAATCACACACTCAACTGCACGCACACTTGTGTTCTCTCATGTACAGAAAACCACATGGTTTCTTCTAATGTTCCTACTTTCACTGTCATACATTTTTAATGTATATGCATGTTAGTTGAATGTACTCCTATGTGTGTAACTTGAGTGGGTGGGTTTGGAAGTGTGTGAAATTTCAGAGATAAAACAATGCACAGCATTTATTCAGTCTTTGAAGCCAGTAATTCGCAACAGGCTCATTGTGAGGGTGTGGGGATGCATGCATGTGATGCCCATATGTGTATGTGCCTGTGTATGTGTGTGTATTAGCGATTTAATATCTACTTTGATCCATCTAAAAGCATGTTTGAAGCCGAGATTGAGATCTAAGCAAGCAACAGATTGTCACGCTGGTAATGGCAGAGGAGAGGAGCACAGCAATGGAGACAAAAGGGAGGATGTTAGGAGAGAAGAAAGGAAAAGGCGATATGCATGAGGAAAACAGTAATACCATGGATAGCAAGAGAATAACGAAGCAGACAATAAGAGAAAAGAGTAATGGCATATAGAGGAGGAAATGAGAAAAGTGTCAGTGGGCCCTTTAGGCTGGAAAGGCCAAATAAGTTTGGTGGAGTAACAGCAGACAGATGAATGGCGAAGAGTGTATGAATGTTTCATTCTACCCCTAGATTAGGCCTACATTAGAGAATGAATTTAATGAACATGGCCCTGAGGCTGGAGGTTAATAACTACACAGCCTTTATAAAGACATGATCAGGGATCAGAGGGGAAAAAGAAGCCAGTGGAAAAGGACTCTCAGAGTGTGTGAACAGTTAATGATCATCCCAGAGCAGTATATTCACAGTACAACTGGCTAAAAGTTTTAGGTCAAGTCAAACTTAAATTTGGGATATAGACCTACATGCGTGCAGCGATATAGTGATGTGTTTGAAACACTGAAATGAATGGGCAGGAAAAAGTATTAGAAACACCTCTCTAGTGTACCATAAGCAAGAATTGTAAAGGTTATTCCACTTGTAAGGTGTATAGTAATTAAAATGTTGCTTAGTGTTGTAATGTTTTAATGAAATGTTTGTTTTTTTGCCACGTATACACCATAATCTGGCTGACCTATAGTGTCGCCACCTGGCCCCAGCATATGAAGTATGTATGTAAATATATCCAGCATGGGTTGTTACTTGTTGCTTCTTTATCACAAATTATATCAGGATATAATGACATGATACTTAATTCTGATTGGCCGGTGGGTGTCAAACTATTTTATCCAATGTATACTAGCAGAAAGTGTTTGATCATTTTTCTAAATAAATGCTCTATAATTTAAACAGCTGTCATGTCATGTCATGTGTGCCCTTCATGCATGCCTATAAAAATATATATCAGTGTTCAGGTGTTTTGTGGTTCCTAATGAGTTGGGCCGTTTTCACATTAAATAAGGCGTTGGGTATAAGAATAAGGGTTGTTCGGCAGTATGGGGGTGTCTAATAATGACCAGCAGTCCCAGCTTGAAGAACGATACAAGCCAAGCCATTGCACAGCAAGTTATGTCTTTGTACTTCCTCAAGGCAGGGCTGCTGCAGCTAATGCTACAGGTAAACAAAGTTCTTCGTCACCTGGGCGTCTGCCGGTGTTATCACTGTCGTGATTGGCTGCTGCACCATGATGTCTGGATGTGTTTCTTCAAAAGTTAATTCGGTTTTAACTTTTTGCTACATTTTTTTGCGGCACCCACTGCAGCACTCACCACCGCAGCCTGAAGGCAGTACCCCGGTTCAAATGAACAGGAAAATGTGCATTTTATGTTCTATGTGAATTCCGCCTTACAAACAAAATACAAACTGTATAGTAGCCTGCAGCTGTGGACTGCATGCTGTGAGAGTGTAAGCTTACCTATAACTGACCCTGGCAGTTTGACAAGTCTCGGACTGTGGCTTTAGATAATCCCCATAATGTCATGTGTGCAATCTCGTAATGCATATTACACGTATGTTATTATGCAACACACAATCGAAATAATCTTCTATGAATAGGAAGTCATGAATGTGTTTTGTTCACGCTCATGCCCACAAACACACACACACACACACACACACACACACGCACGCACTCTGCTCTCCCCGAGCGCAAGTCATATTGCAGATGTTCATATCCAGTATCTGCCAGCCTCCATTTGTTTGTTTTTCCCTCTGTGTGTGTGTGTGTGTGTGTGAGGGTGTGTATGATGTTGAGAGGTACTGGCAGCACGGCGCACAGACTTCCGTCCCTTGCTAATGTCACACACACAGAGGATAGCAGAGAGCCTGAGGGAGCTAGCTAGCTAAAGTGCACAAACTAACACACACACACACACACACACTCATTCACTTATCATGCATAAATAAATATGAACATTAAGAGTGAACATTTAAACTAAGCATGCACACAACAATGCACCATGGCTCCATGCAGGCTGTTCTTTAGTTTTCCTTCACTCGTATGGATTTCTTTTTGTTACAGTGACTTGGTGACAGACACACACACACATCTGTGCAAGGTGTTTAAGAGATATTTCTCTGCTAAGGGGCCCTGATGACATACATACATGCACTCACGTGAAGTTCACAACTAAAAGTCATCACACCGTTTGAACACACAAACATTCCACCACACAGACCTATAGAAACCCTTTCTGTCTCTCTTAACACACACACACGCTGAAAGCCAGGAATCCTGTGGGAACCTTAGTCTTTGAGTGTTTGTACTACGCCCACCATGGATGCATCTACACCTCCACCCACAGCTTCTCTCCATTTTCATGTCATGGCCATTTGCAGCCGCTGAGGCATTTATTCCAAGTGACTCACAGTTGTAACTACAAAACAGAAATCAAGATTTGTGGGGACCAGCTATCACTTTATGAATAAACCTTCATGAACAGTGGATTTAGTAAAGCTGACTTGTTTGTGTGTCAGCAGTGGTAAATACAGGGAAAGGGGAGTTTGCTACAAGGTGTGAGCATATGGACAAAATGCTACTGCTACACTACAAGAGGGAGGATGCGTGAGTGTGTTAGATTCAGTTATATACATCTCCGTCCTCATCTGTCATCATATCTTTATTTTATCCCACTGTGATTAAATCCTCTGTTGTTTATCATTCTTCAGCCCCTCTCTGTTTTCCCCAAATCAAATTTCTGTCCATCTCCTTCCAGCTCCACTGCCTCACCACTGCTTTCCTCTAGCTAAGAAATAAGTGCAGTATACAAGTCCTCCGGCTCCATATTCAGCCATGTTCATAAAGAGTTGGCACTCGTTTGCTCTCTTTCTCCTCCATTCTTTAATTTCAAAAGTAAATACCCCTGTGGTGATGAGAAATTACTGCTTTTTCGATTGACTGCCAAAAAGAGGTGTGTCACTGTGTGTGTATGTGTTGTGGGCTGAGAGTGATGCCAAGAAGCAGTACAGTTTGATAACAGAGCAGATGGATAACACGAGCGCATTTGATTTGTTTGTGTTCAGGAAATGGGAGCAATGGAGCTGTGGTAAAACTAATGAAGTTAAATGGAACAGTCTTTCATTAGCTCAATGCTTTCCCGTATGATACCCCCCTTCCACCACGACCACCCCTTATGCTGCCCTTTCTTTATTTCACAGGAGCAGCAGGGAGAGGCAGTGAAAACACTCCATGTCCAAAATGTATTTCCAAAGAAGCCATTATTTTCAGAATGTAAAAGGAAAAATGAAAATGGCTTTAATTTCAGGTTCTTTCTGAAATCGGTCATACTGAGGTCTCAGGCGCTTGGAGAGGACACAGAACCTCCACAAACACAAATACAAACCAGGCAAACTTGAGTATAAAGAGAAACGTCACTGAAGTGTTTTGCACGGCAGTGTGTGAGTGTTTGAAAAAGAGATAGAAAAGCTGGAGATGCACATTGAGTGTGTGTGGAAGAGAAAAATAGAGAAGCAGAGGGACTGCAATAGCATGACAACAGAGTGGATTATGGGTGTTTAGGAGCGCCTGTCGTCCACTCCTGCTTCATTTAATTTTTTAATGTTTTCCCGTCCATCACTCTATGGCTTATGATCCTCATCCCTTCTTTAATCCAATCAGAAAACCACCAGACATGACAGTCCTCCACACACACACACGTACAATCAAACATACAAACCAACCGGTCCAATGAAGCTGACACTTGTAATATTTCATAATCACACATGCATGCACTCGTGAACACACCATCAAACACACATTACATTCCACAGTCATGCATGCAACGTGGCTTGAACGCTTGTGTGTGTGTGTGTGTGTGTGTGTGTGTGTGGACTCTTATCAGATTTATATAAGCTAGGTTTGGGTTTATGCTGCTGTGACAGATTACACACAAATGAATAGAAGGCCGGGCAAGAGAAGGATAGAAGGAGCCAGAATAAAACAGATAAGTAAGTTAGGAAGTATAATGCAAGATAAAGCTTTATAGAGAAGGACAGGGCAAGATTTCTAATGATTGAAAGGATGTTGAGCTGGGCATGAAGAGACAGTAATAAGGACATATGGGAGTGATGGTGGAAATTGGACAGAGGGAAGAAAGAAGAGAAGTGAAGAAGAGGGGATAAAGGTGGTAAACAACCCAGGAGTAGAGTGACAGACAGAGGACGGAGGAGGGCACAAGGTAAGGAAGCCATAGAGAGTAATGGGGCGTGCTGGCAACTAGAGGTGAGAGAGAGGAGGGAGGAAGGAAGACCAAGAGGGGGATTTGGGGATGTGAGAGGACAGAACAAGAGAGAAACTGATAGAGGAAGACAGACAGGAGTGAACCTGACGAGCAAAAAGACGAGAGAAGAGGTAATCAGGAAAAAGATGTGTGAGTAGGGGAGACTGTATAGGAGGGAAAAAAGAGCAAGGAGGAAAGAGGCAGAAGGAAATGAAAGTGACAGTAAAACAGGAGGAAGGAGACAAATAAATACAAAAAAAATTAACTATTCATGTTTCATTGTCATAATAAATAATAGAACTGTACTGGGTCTCTTTTTCCACGCAAACCGGGATTTCTTGCCATACATGAAGTTGGATTTTAAAGCTGCAATAATCAATATTTTTATATTAACAATGGCTCAAATGACCATGAACTATATGAAAGAAGTCGCTCCAAGTGACAAATCCACAAAGAATTATGACCAACTCTGCAGTTCTCCTCACCTTCACTCAACATTTTTGCGTCTTTCCACTCTTTGTTTTAGTTTTAAGCCCCGCAATGTTGAAAAAAAGATTTTCTTGACCCACTGAACTCTACCTACGCTACCTAGCGACTAGCTGGTGAACCTAGTGGCACCTTTAGCAACTAAACAGCCAGATATTTTCTTCAAGAACTGGTGGAGACAAAAGCAGAGTGAAAAGGAGAGTGGATATTGGATTTATATTCATCAGGTGGCCAAAAGCTAAACTCGAAACGAATAATATGGTTCTGTGTCTGCTGCATATGTAAATAGGCAATTGTTTGCTAATTCGCTAGCCATTTTAAGTTTATATAATAATGTGTTAACAGCTTCCTCTGCTGCCTTTAAGTGGTCAAACATATCTATCAATAGGCTTCAACTCAGAACTCTGGGTCAGAGAATGGTGATTATTCTTATTTTCTGATTCTTCTGGTTTCATATAGTTTAGATAATCTGGTAATGCAACTTGTTGTCATGTAAGTGTACTATATTTGTGGTGGAAAAAACATCTTCCTTCTTTTTTAAACGTATCCTCTTACCAGTTTTAGTATGTGCAAGTGATTATATGAGAGTATAAGATCTTTTAGTCCCAACGTTATTACTAGGTGCAGTGGGGCAGAAGAGAAATCATAACATAGAGCCATTTTGGCTTGTTTTGGTGGTTTGGGGTTTCATGCACTGTAATTTGTGGATGGAGGCCTATATGTTGGCCTCCTCATTCACATTATTCTAAAAGATAGGACATTTAAGTATGCTTACTGAAAAAAAGTGCTGCATGTGAAAGGTTAAACAGTACTCTCGTAATAACAGCATTTAAAGGCTGGACTATATTGTAATAGTTAGCCATAATGAAGACTGGATCTTTGACTCAGTATGCAGACTGACACACACACACACACACACACACACATATGTGGTAGTGCGTATGTTGTGGATTTAGAGGACACCCTTATTTTGAAGGTCAACCTTTCAGGTGTTATATTTCTTAACTTTTCCTAAACTACCTAAAGTGTTGCTAATATATTTTTTATGGGAGAAAATGTTTTATAATGTAGAATTTGTACACTAAATTTTAACATAAAGTTTTGCCATTTTCTTATGCTTCAAATTTTATTTTACGTACTATGTGTACCGAATGGCATCTGTTGCGGGAAGTGTGGTAAATTACACTATGCAGAGTTAGACCCACTACACATATACATGCTAAAAATCCTGGTAACAGGAGCATTCAGACCTTATTGCTGTAAACTGAAAATGTTGCTTTTAATGCCAATATACAGAGACAGAGAGAGAGAGAGAGAGAGAGAGAGAGAGAGAGAGAGAGAGAGAGAGAGAGAGAGAGTTGAGAGTCAAACTAGAGGGAGGACAGAGATAGTGAGACATAGAGTTAGGAGAAAATTAAAGAGTGGAAGCTGTACAAACAGGGTGGAGAGGGAAAGAGAAAGAAAAATAATAGGGCAGAGAAGTGCTTCATCTGCTCAACAACCAGTAGCTATTTCAAAGAGGCTCACATGCTCCTCAATTTGGCTCAATGCTTCAGAATCGTCCTTAAAAAGGAAAAAGCAATGAAGGTCTTGCTTTCTGCAAGTTTTCACTTCACATGATGTCTATTCAAGCCTGTCCATTAAGAGAAGCTTTAAAGGTCACTGTATTCTTCATCCGTGCCCAGTATTACAGTTGATTGGATAAGTCTGGGATTGTCCATTTCACATCCTGCATCCCATTCACGAATTCAAAAGAGCAGATTGTGCTGAATCTGGCCTCCAAGAGCAAGTGAGAAAAGGACAGAAGCATTGTTGTTGGTTTATTTCTCTTCATTACTGTCTCTTCCTGTATCATTCAGAAATCACAACCACCTTAGTCACTTTTCTCCACTTAGCGCTGTCTAGTGCTGCCAAGCATCAAGACATCCCCGAAATGTAATTTAAGGTAAAAACAACATCGCCGACAACAATGACAATATCTTCAGGACAGTCTGCCCTGTGAATCATCACATATGATCACACACACACACTGAAGGTTCAAGTGTGTGTGTGAAAGACTGAGGTTACTTGTAAAACAAATGGTTCCACTCCACCTTCTTGGTGTCTATTCTTAGCAGCAGCAGGGTCCTTCCTGCATATCAATGCCCAGCTCATCTTTAAACATCATCCGTTGGGATGACAGTGATGACAGTCTGTTTGTAAATGTATGTCTGTCAGTTTAAGGTTGTTCTGTGTTACAGTTTTTTTCAATTGCTAACAAACATCGGTCAATACTAAAAACTCCTTTTTCAAAACTCTTAACACAGTCTGCAATACAAATATGCATCTGAGCTAAACAGTTAATTGTACCTTCAAAACTGTTTCTTACCAACAAAACACATCATACATGTCTCAAAATTATGTTTCTGATTCTGATTTTGATTCAAATGCAGAAGAGAGGGAGTGAATATGTTGCAAAGATATTAATAAATGTAACTGAAGCAAATTGCTGCATTGCTTATTCATTCTTCTTTCAACATTTACATGCATATTTCAACACAAACATATTTCAAATACAGTATACAATAATATAATTCACTCCAAGTACAAATATCAGATTTATCTGAAAAACTTATTCAAACTTTAAAGATAAAATGTATTTTACCTAATGCTCTTTGTTGTTAGTATTTTGTAGTTCAGTGTACTATGAGTGACCGTGTTTGCTTCCAGATTGAGACTTGTTTGCAGAGTTGTGGATGAATTAGCTCATTTTGAGACATGTATGATGTTTTGGAGGTAGAATTAACTGTTTAGCTCAGATGCATATTTTTATTGCAGACTGTGTTAAGAGTTTTGAAAAAGGAGTTTCAGTATTGACCGATGTTTATTAGCAATTGAAAAAAACTGTAAAGATAAATGAGACAACCTGGTTCAACCTGGTTGATGGGTCCTCCATGCTTGATTCTGCAGGCATGTCACATCTAAACCGTAACTGGTCCATTTGTATTAAAGCATTAACTAAAGTTGGGAAATAATATGGGAATACTGAATACTGCTGCTGCATTGCATCCTAATCAAGTGAGGCGACTGTACATGGAGGACCTGGTATCTCTGCGTAGAGTGTGAACGATTGTTCCTTGTTAGATTGATAAGCATTGGTGGAAATTGATTGTTATCTTTGCCACTTACTTGTGGGGATAAGTACAATATGGCGTGACAAAACAAAACTAACTCAGGATTGCAAGTTATGCCACTGTAAAGTTATTAAAGTGAATTTCTCCTTTAACAATCTTCTTTCAGAAATCACATTTAGCCCTGCCCTCTCATACATAAATACATACACTACCGTTCAAAAGTTTGGGGTCACCCAAACAATTTTGTGTTTTCCATGAAAAGTCACACTTATTCACCACCATACGTTGTGAAATGAATAGAAAATAGAGTCAAG
>JAVQJL010002381.1:0-47751 GCA_036024295.1 Nannoperca obscura
AAATATATATATATATATATATATATATATATATATTTATAATTGGGGCACTGAATGATATCTAATATATATATTAGATTCTATGACATCTGTATTGAATAACTTTGTTGCTTGGACTGACAAGCAAGCAATATGAAGCCAGTGTGACCTTTGAATTTGTGATTTTTCTTCATTTTCTGATGTTTTAAGACTAAAAAGAGAAACTAAACATAATTGTTTTAGTCATATATAATCCTAGCTAATTTCATTTTTAGCTAATTACAGGGTTTTTTTTATCTTTGCAATGAAAAAACCCATTCCTTAAGACAAATAAACCACTAAAAGATCACTATTAAAAATAGTCTGTGTTAAGTAGCAGCTGATGTTTTTCATAATTTAATTTCCCTACTATTATTTATGTTACAGATAAAATGAGTTACATTTACACTTTTCTTCTCCCAAAAAACATTATTGTCAACCTATGCCATATTTTTTTCTTCCCAACCCTCAGTGACAGAAAGATGAGCAGAGGAGGAGGATGAAGTCAGTGTTACCTGCACTAAATTCTCTAAAGCAGAAATGCCCATTTTTCTGTTGATCTTTTGTACATAGAACCTTTCTTTGGTCTTTCTGCCACTTTTGTTTCTTTGCTTTTTTTTTTACACTTGAAGAAGTCACCACAAGACATATCACCAATTTCAGCTAATTAGCAGGTGCTCAATCAACACGAGGCGCAGAGCCTGAAGCATTACAGCAAAGTTGACAAGAGCAAACTGACAATTCTCTCCCGTATTCCAACTGAAGAGAAGGACTGTGCTGTTTAGAGAGTGGGATCTGTTTTAATGTGGGGACGCATGTTTTTAAAATGACTCGAACGATCCATCTCTGTGCTGGACAAATGCTTCTGTGACTTGTCGGGGTTGCCGGGGACAACAAGGCACGTTCACATGGGTTTTTACTGAACAGGAAATCACGTCCCTCGCTGCTTTCTGGGCTGTACATGTGCCTGAATAGAGCAACGTCCATGAATGGAGCTAAAGAATGGTTTTCTTCACTTGTCCATTCACATTAGCTTTGAATTCTTAATTATCCCTCGCAGATGGGGTTAAGTGGAAGTTGGTGAACTGTACTGGCTGCAGGGACAGCATCCTATTTATTATTTTGTTTTACTTTTCCCGGCGGCTCTAATGATGATTTTTGAATAACACTAAGTAGATACAGTCAGCATGCAGAAGAGTTGAGGTTGAGTTGAGATCCTGCTTAATTCTTTGTCTATTTTGAGGGTTGTAATTTACAGGAGAGACGAGAGAAAAAGTATTGTTTTGTTTATTTTTTCTAACGTCCTGTTAATCATCTTCCAATCCCTCAGATTTACCTTGATGGGGCCCTGAACCTGAACCCCTGGAAATGTTATTCTTAACCATCACCTGTATATGTTGTGTAGGGCGTTGTTGTGCATTGATGGATATGGTTGGCCTAACTACTGTATCTGAATGGCATTCGTTGGTGCCATGCGTGTGCATAATACTTTGCACGTACAGTATGTGTGGGCGTTTGACCTTTATGTTGTTTGTCCCTCCCAGTCCAGCAGGGCACCGCGGTGCAGGAGATCCAAACCGGCCATGACAACATCGTAAAGATCAACTCAGCAGGGGAAAGTGAGTACCTCACCGAAACCACGTTTGTCATGACAAAATGAACATACATGGGAACAAAATATATAGAGTTCAGTTCAGTGACGTTCCCACAGACAGACAGAATGAGTGGCAGACAGACGGCACACTCTCCCCGCCTCTAATGGCCCCCTTCATGATCAGCTGCACATTCTAACATGACAGCAACACAGTCATGCTAGAATGCCCCGTGCTATTTATGCCTCTAGCGAACGCAAACATGTTTGGGAGAGTGAGAGAGAGAGTTTTTGCTCAGTAATGGTTTCGTGAGTGTGCTCCTGGGAAAAGAAAATGGAGCTCTGGCATGCTAAGCTGTTTTTCTCTTATTATGTCAAGGTATTATTTTCACGTGCAACAGCCCATTTGATCACTAACCAGGATAATCCCATAATGCACCTACAGAACAATAGAAATACAATAAAGACAATGAATGAGTTTGGACCTACATCTTTATCTGGATATCCAGTGTGTTTAACGTGTGTGTGTGTGTGTGTGTGTGTCCATGGGAAGTGATGCAGTGCTCAGCAGCCATGGATGTCCTCTTCCTCATGGATGGTTCTTACAGCGTGGGGAAGGGCAGCTTTGAGAGGTCCAAACACTACGCGATCAAGCTCTGTCAAGCACTAGACATCGGACCAGACAAGGTGTGTTTTCGTTCTCTTCTTTTCTCCCTCTTTCTCTCGCGTCAATCATCATTCATGTTATTACACCCTTGTCCAGGTGCGAGTCGGCTTAATTCAGTTTGGTTCCACTCCTCGGCTGGAGTTCGCCCTGGACTCGTACACCACCAAACTACAGCTGAAGAAGCACATAAAGAAGATTTCTTACAGGTGTGTGTCTCCTCTGAAATTATGTTTTGGGATGTAATCATGCAACAGAACACTGGTTTTTATTTTTCTGCAGCAATATGACTTAAAGGAATTCTGAACTTGAATGTATAAGATGATACAGAAGCACATATGTAGTCAAATGAATATGTACTTAAAACTCCTTTTTATATGAGCTTCTATCAGAGCTTAGAGGGAATTGGATTCAACATCCAGAAACACAGCAATGTCCTTATTAATATCTACGTATTCAGTGTAAATACAAACAGGTTATTAGAAGTGACAAGAACCTTTCCAACTTCTTTGGCGTGCTAAAACGTGTTGCAGGACCGTAACATGATTGAATGAGTTGGCATTATTGTTAAAACAGGGAGTTAATAAAATTGTTAAAGGTTTATTTATTTTTAACAAGTTACATGATCTGGACTGACTTTAGTTCAAACTCATGCTGAAAGCAAAGCACACACGTTTAGACACATTCAGAGGTTAAGTAATCCAGAAGTTCCCTGGAAAGGAAAACAAATGAATTTCTGATTAGACCGCAGGTGTTCACTGGACATTGGGTGCTGTGTTTGTGCATGTTCGGTGTTGTCAGTTTGCAGGTAACATTTTGGCTTGCCATCTGGTTTGAAATGGCTACCCATGTTTTGAACATATTAACTGTCGCATCGCCTAAAATCAAATCAGTACCTCAGAGAGTTCAAGCGTAGCAATACACTGTAGGTGTATGTGTATGTAGGCGTTTATTATTCAAACCAATTCTTTATCCTACTGTTCTACTTTGTAATATGTACCAATCACATGAGCAACGATATGAACATGAATTAAACAAACCACACTGCAGAGGATAACAGCAGAAAAGCAGTTTAACGTAAAAAGTCTCAACAATAAACAGTTGATTTGTAGTTCACTGGTCAAATCCACTTGTCGAAGTAGGTGTCTGTGCTCACGTTTCTTTTTCAAGCATTTTGTGTGTAAGACAAATAGGACTACACATACCCAGTATTGTAAGATCAAGTCTTAAATAGTCTTGGATATAAACAGCTGCAAAAGCTAATCATCAAGTCTTTATCCATCACTGTTGTTTAATTGTGTTCATCTGTGTCTAAAATGTGAGTACGGTATGTGTCATGTAAGATATACTGTGCTGTAGAACATAAAAGAGAAAAATCTGTATGTTATTCACATAAAGCTGCGAAAGGGAGCTAAGATCTTAAAAGGCCCTTAAAGCCTTTGTGGTTGTCGCTGTATTGTCTCGTGGTTTCAGCATTCCAAGCAGACAGAGCATTGTTATCGTGGGAAGAAAGAAAGTGGGAAACCCATTATAACCTTCATGTCACTGATTTTGTCTGAGGCACTGTGAATCTGTTTCTTTGTGTCTAGTGGGACGACTGAAAGCGGCTCATTTATATCTTTAAAAAAACATAATAGTTTTTTAATGGGTTTCTTGAGCCCTGGGGTGATGAAACGTAGCCAACTGTCAGACAAATCCATTTTCAGTCCAAGAACTAAAAGAGGAATCCAACCAAAATAGATTTGTGGTTTACTTTAGCATTGATATGCTGTGCATTATTGACTCTGCTGACCTCTGTAGTACATCTTCTCTAATTGTTCTGCGTGAACAGTTTCTTTAGTTCTCAACATCATTCCAAACTCTGAACTCCCAGGGGAGGCGGCACCCAGACGGGCCTGGCTCTAAAGTACGTGCTGAGGAAGGGCTTCCCAGGCGGGCGTAACTCCACCACTGCAACCCGGGTCGCCATCCTCTTATCAGATGGGAGGTCTCAGGGCAACACGGTGCAGGCGGCTGCACAGCTCAAAGAGACAGGCGTGGTCTTGTTTGCCGTGGGCCTTCGCTACCCCAGGTAATACATTAAACTGCTTCTTTTTGTTTGCAATGCACTCTCTAGGAAAAAGGTCACAGTGTTTTTGTTTTGCTCTCCAGGTGGGAGGAGCTACACGCTCTGGCCAGTGAGCCGATGGAGAGCCACGTCTTCTTCGCCGAGCATTTCTACGATGCCGTCAACGGCCTGTACACCACGCTGACGGCCTTCTCTGTCTGCAATGCTACATCTGCAGGTGGGATTCCTTTGCAACACTTTTCATTGGAGTGCTACATATGTTTATTATCCACTTGTATCCACTTATATTAGTTTGGAGTCACTGAATATACACAGTTAATTGTGCTCTAGAGGAACTTTCTTTTGTGCATGAAAATTAGGAAAGGTTTGAGAAGTGAGTCTAAATTCCTTCTGTTGCGTTGCTCTCTCTAAACTCCTCCAACTTCTTGTCCCCACATGACTTTCTTTCATATCCCCACTTGCACTTTAACACCTCTCCCTCCCCAATTCTCCTGTCGTGTTCCCCAGGCTGTCAGGTGGAGATGTTTCCCTGTGAGAGGAAAACACTGGAGACGGTGAAAGAGCTGCAGGGGAATTTCATGTGTTGGAAAGGCTCCAAGGGGTATTCCCCATACACATCTCTTTGTCCATACTACAGGCACGTGTACAGTTAAAAATAGTCTTTGTGAGAAGGTGAATTTTGAATTACACGAGACGGCTCATCCCCTTATTCACTGAAACTGGTACAACTTCACATTTCTATATGACTGTATGATACAGAAGTTTCTGTAACTTTGCTAACTTTGGAACAGAATTTAAAATATAGTTCTAGTTGTAATTGTAGTTGTTTGGCAGATACTGAAGAGGCCAGAGAAACAGGTTTATTATAAAGAAGGAGGCTGGTGTCATTCTGGATTAGCCTTGAGGGTAAACATATGTGACTCTTGTCTTGCATTTCTCAATGAACCACAAGGCTGTGGTTGTTCAGCAGGGCAACTCCCATGTGTTAATGTGCTGTGTCAGTGAGAGCGTATCAATAAAAACAAGAAAATGTAATTGTGTCAGACCCTCCCGTGGCAAATTAAAATGGCCTTTGAAGAAATTAATTTCACAGCGCATTGCAACTTCACCACAGGCAAGCAGAGCTCACTGTCCGCAGAACCATCACAACTTTTCTTTTGATCTTCCAAAGTGTTTCTTATTTCTCAATAATACACTAAACTGCCAAGCAATTTTTTTCACAAATGTAAAAATTAAGCAAAAAGTGAATTTTGGGTGCTTTGCAGGTACAACAAGGTGTACAAGAGACACCAGACATTCTGCCATCGGACCATCTGTCCAGGTAACAACACTGTTTGTCTCTTTCTTTCTCTCTATTTAGATGATGTGTTTGTGTATGTGCCCGTTCATATACATGCAGCCTTCTCTCTCCACTGTGCTGTAGATCCCTGTGACTCTCAGCCCTGTCTGAATGGAGGAACGTGTGTATCAGAAGGTTCAGAGGCTTACCGCTGCGTATGTCCACCTGGCTATGGAGGAGACCCACACTGTGGTCTGTACACTGTCTTTATACTTACTGAGATATTAGTATTGTTTAGTTAAAGTATTATCACTTTAATGCAGAGAAGGAACTAACTCGAGCCTCCATGCCTCCTCAGCTCCTGCGTTATCACTGGACTGCTCTGTAGACTTGCTGTTCCTGGTGGAGGGCTCCGCCACGCTCTCCTTGGAAGGCTTCCTCCGCCTCAAGTCCTTCTTAAAGCGCTTCCTGCAGACTGTAATCGGGTCCGACAGCCCCAGTAAGGTCGGCCTGGCGGTGTTTGGTGGAGAGGCAAGAGTTGAGGCCCAGGTGGGCAAGTTCAAAGGGGACCTGAGGGGTCTGCTTAAGGCTTTGGAGGCGCTTCAACCGATCGGCGGCAAGACCCATACAGGCCAGGCACTCCGCTATGTCACACGTCACGGCTTCGTGAGCGCGCCAGTCTTTGCTGACGTGACGGATGATCTGCCCCGCGTGGTGGTGCTGCTCACTGCCACTCATGCCGCTGACGAGGTGGTGGAGCCCTCTAAATATGCACGAGACAGAGAGATCTTCCTGATTGCGGTGGGGCCAGACTACTTAAAGGGACAGCTAAATAATATCACAGGAAATCCCCAGAGGACAATCACCTATGCATCACCTGAGTTCAGTGCCAAGATCCCTGAACTCAAGGCTAAGATCTGCAGTGTGGATAACCAAGGTACTGAATGACCAACATAGTACTTCTACTCCTACCCTATGGAATTTCATTTAGTCTTAGAGACCGAAACACACTGGGTGTATCTAACAAACGTGTTTTATAGAAACATTTTCAAAGTTGTTTCAAAGTTTAATTCCAGAATTGTTTACATCCATGTTTACTAGTAAGCAGTCTTCTCTCTCACTGCCTTTGCTGGCGCATTTCTGCATATCTTGGTGCATTACCGCCACCTTGAGGTCAGTGGAATACTGTAAAACCATTGGCAGGTGTGTATCAACTCACCCGTGCACACGTACAAAACGGGGACCCACAATATATAGTAAAAATACTTTCCTCATTTGCAATACTTATTGTATACTTCATTAAAATCTCCCTTTTTCTGGCTGACATTTAGATTAATGAATCCTCTAGAAAAGACATTTAACAACAAAATGTCTTTGTCTTTTTTTGTTTCTCAGGTTGTCTGGGCCAAGCAGTAGACCTGGTGTTTGCCCTGGATGCCTCAGGCGGCGTCGGCCGTGATAACTTTTCCACCCTGCGCGACTTTGTACGCAGCCTCACCGTCCAGTTCGACATCAACCGTGATGTGGCCCAAGTGGCACTTGTGGCCTATGGTCGCAGAGCCACCACCGTCTTTAACCTGGATGCCCACGAGACCGGTTCTGCCATCCTCACGGCCGTAGGTGACGCCAGCTACATGGGTGGAGTGGCTTCAACGGGCGCGGCTTTACTTCACATTCACTCCAACGTCCTGACAGTGGCCAAAGGGGCACGGCCCGGAGTCAACAAGGCTGTGGTGGTGGTGACGGATGGTTCAGGCGGGGATGACGCTGTAGTTCCAGCTCAGAAGATTAGAGACAATGGAGTCTCACTGTTTGTGATCGGCATCGGAGATATACAGAGAGAGAGGCTGCTGCAGATTTCTGGTTCCGAGGAGCGCATGATCTCTGTGCCGTCTTATGAGGATCTCAAGTACTTTGAGGATGTGCTGGTGCAGATGCTGTGTTCAGGTGAGCATGCAGGGAAATACCAAACCTTTCCAGGACAGCTTGTTCTCACCTGTTTTGCTGATAGGAATAAGGGGTTTGTTAAGAAAAAAATGTGACCTGCAATACATTGTTTGTGATTTTGTTTCTGTATTTCTGCTTTATGATCCTTTTTTTTTTTTTATTAGAGGCTAAAATGCCGGTAAACCTGTGCAAGCCCAACCCATGTATGAATGAGGGGATATGCACCCTCTCCAGAGGGAGCTTCCGTTGTCAGTGCCAAGGCTATGAAGGACCACACTGTGAAACAAGTCAGTGACGTTAATCATTCTTTTTTACTATACTCCTTTTGTTTTCCCACCTTCCTTTTCCTTTCATTATAATTTTGTTATCCTTACTCCTTCCTATAAAACATTTCTTCTTAGCCTTTTGTCAGTCTAAGCGAGTTTTACTTAATCTGGGATATGTGTTAAACTGGTTGTCTGACCACTCTTTGTTACTTTCACTACTTGAGATTGCTGTGGCTGCCACTGTGACAGCTACCAAAAAACCCTTGTAGCAGCAGCTGCATTATTTGCATATACAGAGTTAGTGACTTTTTTCTGTGACTTGTCCATAGGAAGCAGCAGGCCTTCATCCAGAGGCGATCTGCCAAGGCCCGCTGGCCTCAGGAAGAAGGGCAGGCAGAAGAAGAGCCACCAGGAGCTCCTGCATCACTACAAACTGCACCGCAGGAGACACGCTGCCTGATACATACACACAAAAGCACACATACTGTACACAAAAACACGTAATTTATGGACACTTAAAAACCAAGGATGTTTGCGGGCACGCACTGGAGTAAAGGGAACACTAATGTTACTGTTTCAATATTTAAACTTGCACTCGAACTTCAGCAGGTGCCTTCAAACTGTATGTATTTCTACTGCATTCTATTTGTTTTAGTCGGATTTGTCAGCCATCACTGTACTCACTGTTGTGCAATTGTCTCAACGTGGTTCTCATGTCTATTCAAAGATGTAAACTTTTATATTATAGTGTATATCTGTGTCATGATTTTATTCTTTTTTTATGTATAATCACCCCAACCTCCTTTCTTCCTTTCAACCAATTTAAAAACATCAAATTTGTGCCAAAAAATTATTTATACCAAGTGCCAAATATCATTGTTTATTCTGACTATTGGACAAATTATTTTATAAATATGTGTATATATGCATTACTTTATTAGTCATATATACCACTAAAAACTGGGTGTTTTTTAAATTAAACTTACCCTATGCTCTATGAATATCGGTTTGAGGAAAAGAGAAAAAAAATTATAATAGGACAAATTGCATAGTTTGTAATTTGTCAATCCAGCTTCAGTAAAATGTATTTAAACCTTAGAATTATTCCACTTGTACATCAGCTAACATCAGCTCTAAAACGGTTTATTTGAAATGGGAAGTAATTTTAATTCACTTCATTTAAATTTTAAACACTGGCAAACGGTTTTGAAGGTTCAGACGAACATCCTATTAAATGACTCCTCTTCATGAATGTTTTATTAGTGAGAAGTTGACTCTAATTACCCTTTAAAATGTTAATGCTGCAGGCTTCCAGTGTCCTTTGTATTGTTACTACAGTGAACCTTCACCGTTTTCAACAGACTGCAATGACGGATGTAACGTTAAAGGCAAAAGGAGACATTTTCATAAACACATTTAAAGCCAGTATTGTCGTCATTACATTTTTATTTGAATAAAAAGTGCATTTGTAGCTAGCAATACAAGTCGGAAGGCTGAATAATGGTGTCAATATATTTACATCTTGGCTACCAGCATATATGAACCAAGCTACAATCTAGAGTGTACCATATGGCCAATTTTGTAGAGGGGTGTTTCAAAATGTTTGGCTGTTTTCTATGTTAAAAACATCCCATTTGTGCATCATTATCAGGCACAATAGTTAGACTGGCCAATATGCTACTTCGTCAATGTCCTCCCTTTGAAAAATGGAGAAATAACAACTTGAAAAGCCATTGAAACTAAGATTATCCAGTGGTATTTGAGCGGACGGCTTGTGCCTCTCTCTGATTGGCTCTTCATTGTCTTGGCAAGAAGGTGATGAGGATGAAGGATCTCAAGAACTTTGGGTTTTGATTTAACCGTCTGGTCTGTTAACTCTGCAGTTCCTTGCTAAAGCATGACGTGTTGTGGACAGCCAACAGAGGGAAAGTTGTGGATTTGAAAGGTCAAAGGACATTCAGGTTTCGTTCATGGTGGCAGTTTTCTTCTCCCACTCCTGTTAATACAAAAAAGGATCAAATGTAAAGTATATACAATCTTAACGATACTGATACTTAAACTAGGACTAACTCTAAGTTATGATCCATGTTTCAAGAACTATTTGAAATATCTTATGCAACTGAAGCATGTGTGCTTTAAAATCTTTAGTCTCACCTTAGCTTTCTGCAGGACTTTGCCTTTGGTGGCCACGATGGAGGCAGGTCTGTTCTTTAGCACAGAGGCAGAGTTGACTACTGAGGCTGTGTCTGCACTGATGTGGCTGTTGGCGGGTTGGGACGATGATGTCTGGGGAGCAGGCAGGGTCGCTGCTTTATGCTGATGGTAAAATGGTAGAGAAGTAGTTAGTGAGTGAAGCAAAAAGCAGCTCTGACTAAAGAGTGGAAGGCTTAGATGTAATATTTTTCCATATAGCTCAATATCCTGTGTCCACCGTTATGACTAAGCACTTATACTTCTTATCTTTTTTCATTCCAGTTCATGAATTCCGCTGATGGGGCACTGAAGTTATACCAAGTCTATTATACCAACAGGACCAGGACACTAACCGTGGTTGTTTCCTGGAGGCTGCTGTCCAGTGTGGTTCCCAGTGTGAAAGGCCCCGACTCCACCTTCTTCAGACTTTCCTTCACTTCTACCAGTCGTAGCTCCACCTCTACCCTGCGGCGCTCCGCCTCCCGACACGCCTCCTCCTTCAGCTTTAAACGGGCTTCTAATGAGGCCTGCTGCTTGGGATCTGAGGATAACAGTCGGTCAGTCACACAGATCAGTGGAAACCTGGTGATCCAAAGCAGCAATGTGCCACGGCAAGTGCAGGTGTACCTTGGCAGGCGCTGAGCTCCTCTTTGCTTTCCCTCTTCTCCTTCTTCAGGTTTGCCAGACTGCTCCTCACCTCCTCCCTCTCTTTCTCCAGGCGGTCGCGCTCATCGATGTAGCGGCGCATGTCTGCCTCTGTGCGGTTCTTGCCCAGTTTCCCCTCAACTGCACCGGGACACCCTGGGAATTAAATAATTATTTTTTTTTTTACATTTGTACCCACACACAAGTAAAAAAATATCCAATGTTTGTCATAACATTTGCCCAAGAGTGACAAGAAAAACAGAAAAGATGCCTTAATTTCCTCACTTTGACTGTAGAGGATGCAGCTTTTCACTAGAGGGAGCCATGGTAATGTTAGATCACAGAAAGGGAAGCAGCTGATCTCATTCAGTGTCTCATTCCTTTACTCACTAAAATGTAGTCATTTTAAGACCATTTTCTGCTAAATGTGAAAAATGTACTTTCCAAATATCTTAAAGGTGTGTGTGGAGGTGGGGATTGTGATACCAATAGGTTTGACATGCTCGCAACAATGCAAGTATAGTGTAACAAACCCAATGTCCCCTTTTTTCTCGTCCTCACCTATGGAATGTGCCTTGGCCCGCAGGGGTTGGGGACTGTGAGCACTGTGAAATGTTGGGCCTTTATGGATCTGTACCCCGCAGGAGATGAAGGCCTGTGGGATTCCCAGGCTGGTCCTCTTGGGGGTCTCCTGGCTTTGGGATGAGGTCTTGACTGGCTGAGTTTGTGGCTGCGGTGGAGTGGGAGTCAGGGGTCTCTCCTGTTCTGGTTTGCTGGTAGCAGAGGTCGAACTTGTTCCATTTGACACAGGTGTTGGCTCTGGCTCAGTACAGTTAGGTGAAATGACCTGGAATGAATGTGTACAATATAGAATTAAAGCACAAAATATAACATACAGTATAAATGTAATGGAAGCAAATAGCATTTTCTTAACACATTGGTTTTAGTATACGGAATATGTGAAGCAGTGATCTTTTGAGGTTTTAACAGCTATTTACTCCAAATACAGCAATATATATATATATATAATAAATCCCTATCACCTACCTCTTTCATTTGAAGTGACGGCTCCTTCTGGTTCTCTACTGGGACTGGCGATTGTCTAGAAGTTTCTTTGGCAGGGGGAGTTTTACCCCCACTGGACGTATGGAGGAAGGAGCGTACAGGTACAGGTACAGGTACAGTTACAGGTATTAGGTCAATGTAAACCCTGTTTTCAGTATCCTGCTCTGTTCCCACTGAGCATGTTTCATTTTGTTCCTGCACACTGCTGTTTTCACTGTCAGGCAGGCCACTTTCTTCAGCATCCTGTGTTACACGGGAGTTGAAAGTTTATGAGATGGCTTGTGGCCAGATGATGTAAAAATGAAACTGAAAGAGAAAATTGATAATAACAGAACAGAGAGGCTGCATGTTTTTTTAATTCTAGATTGATTTTACTGATCATTCTTGTGTGTTACGCCAATCAACATGAATGATTGGATGCCTTCCAGCAATGTGTTGGCAGGAGAACAGAATCCATTTGATTCTCATCACCAGTTCAGTGTATTTACTGTGATAAACATCTCCTACAACATGTAACAGCTGATTTTCCAAAACTAAAAAGCTGTAAAGGAATTCTGTATTGATACTGGAAGAAGATAAAGTGTCTCAGCTTCTTTGGTTTTAGATAACTTGATGGTGCATTTGAATCATGAACATACCTCTGGATCAGCTATAGAGGCCACATCATCATACAGTTCATCGGAGTTGTGAGAAATGGAGGGTGGGGTGTCAATGTAGGTGTTTGGCTCTGAATACCTCCTCTGCATAAAGCTAGAGAGACACACGAACACACAGAGAGGTCTCACTTAGATATTGTTATCTTAGTATGCATACGCCAAGGGGACCTGTGTCCCTTAAAAGTGGACAGAAGTATACTTACTATAAGGATGTCTTGGCAGCGTTGACGATGGTGGAGATCCTTTCAGCATTGACGTAGTCATACGTCAGCTCCTCTGGGTCCGTCTTGCTCCCCGTCTGTGACAGCAAGAGGCCCAGCCAGTGGCCCATGTCCGCGGATGTCTTAGCCTGAGAGAGGAAACGAAAGGAAAGACTGGAGCAAAGTGCAATCAGTACATACCATGCACTTGCAACATCAGTTGCAAGTTTAAATTCCAGCTCACGGTTTTTGTCGCATGCCATCCGTCACTTTGTATTAATAAAATTATTGCTACAGCATGTATTGCTGCGGTATTTCAATATGCAAAGTCATTTGAGAAGTGAAATGTCTAACCTCAGCTGAGCAGTTCTACTCATCTTAGACATATTGCAAGAAACAGCAAGACATAGTGAGCATGTGCGTTAAAGCAGCTCTTTTATATATATATATATATATATATATATATATATATATATATATATATATATATAGAAGAGCTCTTCTATCTTTTCAATAACCAGCCTAAATTACACCCATAATAAGACAGTTTCATCCAAACAGCTCATCTAATGGAACTCCTGACTTAAAATAGGGGATAACCTTGTTGAGGTTTTGTGTTGGTTTCGGATCTGGGAAGTTTCAATTTGTGAAATAAAATACATTTTAAAAACCATAAGAAAAAAAAAACCAAACCATAAATGTGTCAGACAGAGCCCTCAAGACTAAATATTAAATTCCATGCAGTAGGGTGGTACTGGAAAGCTAATGAAAAAGGGCGTAGCATTGGTTCCCAAAATCCCAGCAGATCCACACCCTTCACACAAACACACACACACACACATTAATACACATAAACACCCAGACCACCCTTGTGCACACACATACATTACATAGGGTGAGTGTGATGTCAGCAGAAAGAGATTTCCAAATGAGCACATGTTAGTGTTTATGATTTCTATGAGTCGCTGTACACCATTTTTCCTTTTCAAAAATGCTGACGTTTGTTTATGTCTCCCCTGACATTTTGCCATTCCAGACATGTTAGACTTCTGGTTATTTCTCAGTAACAGTGACCCATCACCTGTCATCTGAGGCAAACATGAACTGAGGACAGGAAACCACACCAAATGTCATTTTCATCTTCGTCTAGCTTTTAACCCACATAACAAGTCTGACACCTGTAACTGAGTGTCAGAGAGTCAAACCATATATTCGGCAATGGCTTGAGAAATATTTGATTCACTAAACAACAAATTTTATCCAGCTTTATATAGCACAGTGAATCTGTTTGATTCTGCTCTAATATTCAATTTTCTTATAAACCTAAATCCAAAACATGTGCAGGGATGTTGTGCAAAGCAACAGAGAAGACAGCGGTTGGTTTGTCTACCTGTAGGGTTGCCAGCTGCGTGCCGTCCATGTCAATCCTAAAGGAGTACAGGTGCTCAGGGCTGGGGTCGGGCAAAACACTGCAGCCCCCCAGGGTCACAGCTGGCTGGCTCACTTTGTTCTTGCCCTTGTCCTGGTAAAACCACAGCTGACCGTTCTTGATAAGACACCAGCAGGTCCGCCATTGGCTGTTCACCAACACGTTGAGGTAGCCTGACAGAGGAAGGAGGATGTAACTTAATGATGGGCTACCTGTTTCTCTTCTAAGTTACTAATAATGTATATGAATCCTTAGGTAGGTAGATTATTTACATCTCAGCATCTCATGCTGCATTGTTTTATGTTACCCAAAACAAGATCCATTAGATTTCAATGGTTCTTTACATTTCTTCACTGTCATAAACCCATTGTTTTTTTATTGGTACAAATTGTTGTGGTATTATCTTGGTGGCTGAAAATAATCAAATGTCCTCTGTGTCAAAAGAAAGTTTTAATCCATAGCCAGTTTAGTGACAGTTTAAAGAGCTCCAGATTGAACGTAGAATTCTGAGGACCCCAGTTTTGTTATAAGAGCATCTCATTTTGACTGCATTATTTTGAATCAGAAGGCAACATATGGTAAAATATCAACTTGTTTAGTTTGGTATAAAATAACTACACACCCGATCTTCCCTGTTTGTATAAATAGCTTCCAGCAAAGGCTACAGAACAGAAAGTAACTGTGTCAAAGGGTAGGAACTGCACCTGAGTGACAACCAGGCTTTGATCATTTGGTATGACATGCGCAGTACATCTCTGCTCACCTGAGGTGTCCACACATTTCTCTGGGCTCTCTAATGAAGAGGGCTTTTTCTTGCCAATGTTCATGAGGTTGCTGAACTTCAAACCGGCACCATATTTTTTCTTCACTGTGGAGGGGGATGAAAGGAAGGAGAATTCTTGACAACAGTTTTGCTCTCAGATACTCAAAGCAGCACCATGTGCTGAACATTATATTTTGTACTGATTCAAGTCTGCGTAGAAACTGAAAAATAAAAAGCTAATGACTCACCATCTTTGATTTCGGGAGTGTCAGCATGGCTGTCAGTGCTGCTGCCGCTCTCTGAGGCCACTGAGTATCTCTCACTCAGCTCTCCCTGTGGGTTCATATCAAGATTGTTGTCCTTTAGTAGGCATGTTTATCAGAAATACAAATTATGACAACTGAAAACTGTTACTGAACTGTGGTTTAAGCAGAGCCAATTAAAAACTCCCCAGACCTCAAGTTCTCTGATCACAGAACTACAGGTACCCCAGAGCACAAAAGTTCAAAAGTAAGTGTACCTTTGTACAAATGAGCCTTGGTGAGTCAGACACAGAGTGATGGGTGTCACAGTTGTCAGCTGGCTTGGGGCTGATCTCCTGAATCACCTAATAAACAAAGAGGAGGTTGGTTAATGTAAAAATTGCAGAATTTTAAAAAGAAATCAAATCATATAATTGTTAAATATATGATATATGTGATAATATATGATTGTTTTTCCTTCAGCAAATGAACATAGCAGAAAGTTGAGTAATAACGCTGTTCAACACTGCTTTCTGAGAGCCAATTAGAAGGAGGCTTACCCTCAGCCACTGCTCTGTCTGCTCCTTGCTCTGTAGCCCCAGAACGATGGCCTCCCCTCCCACTGGAATGATCTTCAGTTTGTGCTCTTTCCTCTTCAGCTGCTTCTCCTTGTAGACCACACTGCAGCCAGACAGACTCACATCCAGCAGAGGCGTCTGCTCCTTGGAGCTCTTATAGCACTGAGAATTGCAGAGATAAAACTGACTTAACCTTGTGATTGTACATGACAGTTTAACAAGTACAGTTTTGTAGGGCCGCATGTTTGTGGTAGTGCAGTATCTTTAGAATGAGATATTTGTGTGTGAGTGCTTTCAAAAAACCATGCTCTTCTATTAGAACAGTCCCTCTTGCACAGATAGCCTAAATGATTTAGCACAATAGACGATCCTGTAGAATATAATAGAATGATTCTAACCTGACCCATAGGGGGATTTCTCCCTTCATGGGAATGTTCATGCCAGTCTATAAATATTTAAACATTCTTACACAGTATGAGCCATTGCTGAATGGTTAAAGGACTACACTTTAAACCAGCGAGTCACCAGCTACTTTGTTTTATTATTAAAAGGCTTTTGATGGGAATCCAGGAAATCACAGTAAAACTGAAATAAGTTCAAATGAGTTTCCTGGTTTGATACTTTTTAAACTAGTGAGGTTAATCCAGAGTAATCCTTTGTCATGACACCTTTGACATCTAAAAGATATAATCTGTTGTTAGTGAGCTTCGGAGGTGCTGGTAAGTACAGTATATTTTTGAACTTTGGGGAGAGCTTGCTATTTAGCACTGCTTTAAGTCTTTATGCTAAGCTAGGCTAGTTGCCTCAGAGCTCTTGCTCTGTGTTAACTGAATGTTTGGCCACAAACTGCAAACACAACATATTATCATCTAATGAAGAGTGAGCGTGTTAGCAGACTAATATAAACAAACCCTCCCATTTATTAAACCCTCTGTGCTCATGACCATAATAGTCACAAAAAAGAGACACATTTGTTAATCAAATCTAAATTAAATCAAAGCCATTTGATTTTCATACAGTCTTTAACCCACCAGCAGGTGCTGGTCTTTGATGACACACAGCTGTTTGGCCCACTGGCCCAGCCACTTCTTCCTCCACAGGAAGGCACAGATCCGAGCGTCCTTCATCAGCTCAATGGACGCCTCCGCTGACGGCCACTGGTGCTGCGCTGAGGGTGATTTCTCTCTTGTCACTTCCTCCTCATCGTAGGACTCGTATGAACTGCTGACTGCCTCCAAATCATCTAAGAAACAAAAATCAGAGTGATGCTGTAACTCCAGAAACTAAACAAAGAAACATGGATGGTGTGTGTGTGTGTGTGGGGGGGGATTTCCTTGCAACAGTCAGGCTGCAAATAAGCTGTTAAAGTATTGCTGAAAGATGGTGAAAGGAAAAAAACACAAAGATGTGATGACTATTATTGTTATTGCTCTCATTATTAGTATTGCTATTATTATACTGCTGTTAGCATTATCTTTATTAATATTTACATCAATACCATTACCACATCTATACTTTACACAACTCCAAGCGGTCGAGGCAGATGACCGCCCACCTACAGCCTGGTTCTGTTTGAGGTTTTCCTTGCCATTATCACCTAGTGCTGCTCATGGCGGGAATGTTAGGTCTTTGAGAGAGTTGGTCTCAACCTGCTCTATACAAAAAAGTGCCCTGAGAATACTTTGTTATGATATGGCGCTATGTAAAGATTGAATTGATGAAATGGAAATCAACTAATTCAGAAAATTGAAAAGATGAGACTCTCTACATGTAAGACGCTGGTTATGCTGGACAATGAGGACTGAGGGCATGCCGATTGGCGCATGCACATTCTGGCCCAAACTGCAAGACCAAGACATGCCATACATAAACAGACACATCCAGTGACATAAAGGTAGCTACCCCTGTTGATAACAGAATAGACCACACTGTCAGAGCTCTGCACTCGCATCCAGGGCCCTGAGAGGAGGCCGAAACAATCCAGATCTACACAACAACCAAGGGAGGAGGAAGAGGAAGAGGAAAAAGAAGAAGAAAAAAGAAGGATGAAGAAGAAGCAAAAAAATATTTATAGAAAAGATAAATGTAAAAAAATCTTCAGAAATTGCAACAGAAGCCCGTTACTTAACTAAAAACCTTTTTTTAGCATTTCAGCATCAACCTATACACGTAACATTCTCAGCAACAGAAAAACTTTAAATTTCTTCACTGTTTCAAAATACATACGGGAAAATCCATGACATTGGTTCTGGCTATTTATACTATACTATACTTTATACTATTTGCAAATATATCATAACTTACCAATAATATAATTGTTTATTGCTTATGTCAGAGATTCAAGATTGAAGAGTTTTATTGTCAGATGTGCAGTTAACAACAGTTACACTATACAATGAAATTCTTACTTTGCTGATCTTCATGCACCATGCAATATATATATATATATATATATATATATATATCCTAAATTAAGAATATAAGGAATATAGCTATAGCTATAGATGGTCAGATGAGATTGTTTGATCAATAACATTTAGCCTCTGGCCAATCAGAATCGAATATTCTCCACAACTGTGATATGCATCAACACAGCAATTATGAAGAACTACCTTATACCTTAGCATTTAATTCTATAATTAGCTGACACCTCTTATAAAATGTGGTCATGTTGTCTCAGTGCATGAAACGTCTTTCTCAGAAACCCAGACACGTTTCTTGTGAAGAGTATGTGAGTTCTATGGTTGAGGGTTTCTAAACAACAAACACATCACTTTCCTGGTAAGTTTATAACTCACACATTTCATTGGTTTGGTTTTGAAAGTACAGCTGAAATATATATGAAAAGCAAAACATCACCCATCTTATTTTTCAAGAAGGTATTCCAAGGTTTACCGGTAATGACCTCCCGATGAACTGCAGATATCCTTTGCTGTAGTATTTCAGCAAGGAGAGGAACGAGTATTGAATCAAGCGATGCTTCAGCTGGGCTTTGCTGTGAACATTCTAAGCTGTGTCCATGTGAAACAGCTATGGGGTAGATTTAACAGATATACCATTGAACCAGAGTTCTTACCATTGAAGGTTTCCTCATAGGGCTGAGCTTCCTCATAGTAGCTCTCTGGGGTGTCTATACAGGCTGGAGCAGGTACGGGGGGTAAGGGGAACGGCTCCCGACCCACCACACCCTGACAGGGGAGAGAAGGATGGGAGAGAGGGGTGAGGAAACGTTTTAATCCAGCAACTTCATTCCGGCGACGTGCCCAGCAACCATATCGCCTCCATACAGGTATGTAGGTTAACAGCTACAGCAACGCAGACTCACTCACGCACATTATGAACAAGTGTGTGTGTCTCCCCCCACCAGGCTGTGGCTTTTCCTGAACTCATCAGCAGTCTGGCATCACTTCTGTCATTTTTCTCATCTCCTGTGTGGTAAAGACTGCCTGTCTCTCCCTTCCCATTCTGATGGAAACCGCCAGACTCTCTGCTGCTTGGCTGCTAGAACGAGTCTCAATTCATTACTGTTATACTCAAACTAAAGTCAGTTAATCAGCTGCATGATCCCAAAAACATTTTGGAGACATCTGTCATTACTGGAGTTGGTTAAAGACGATAAGTTGCAACGGTAAATTGCTTTGAATACACCCTACACTCTTTAAACAAGTCTGTGAAATTGTTCCGAAAAATGTTAAACATGAAGAAATGTAAAAAGTCTGTTGCATAGGCCCAGCATTAAGGATACAATTTTGTATCCAAAGTAAGAGGGACATGGCATTATCACTATCTTGTAGGGTGTCATATGTCCACACATCTGGTAATTGCTGACAATTTGGGGGAAATTTATGAGAAAGCCACGTCAGATCCAGTATAAAAATGCTTCAGTGATACAGTCACAGCTGTTTAGAAGACAGATTCTTTCTTTGAATTGTGAAAGTGTGCACAATGGCTCTTCTACATGCTGCCGCACTACAAGATGATACATGTCTATTCTTTAAACCTACTTTCACCTGCATCTTTCCCATTGGAATTATATCAGCAGGTGTTTATGTTTCAGGCACTGAAAGGTTTGGTTTGGTTTCTGTTAGAAACCAGTTGGAATTTCTTCATTGGAAAACACTATTGTATCTCCTAAACCTGTCACCACAAGTCTAAAGCTATCACACATCTATGGCAGGCAGAAGATGGGAGATTTAACATAAGTTTTCTCTGGAAGATATAATACCATCTCTAAAAGTTCAGTTGCTGCCAGTGAAGATAAAATCTATGTATTCTTTCCAGTATGAAGACAGAAACATCATGAAGCACAGACGGAGGATTCTTCTGAGGTCAAAGATAGAAGTAAAACAAATGACACCTGTTTAAGGTACACTTATCCCTCTAACAAATTATTACGTTAATGTGGCACAAAGGCTTTTGTATAGGATAAATCACAGCTGAGGACATAGATCATATATTCATGTTGCAGAAGTCTCATGTTGCTGAATACATTTTACATAAAATTTTTTGACAAAAGTGAATACAATTAAAGAGAAAAGAGGCGGTGATATATGGTGTTTTCTGGTAACCAGCATGTGGTGGGTCTTCCAATACCACGATATAATGGAGTTACTGCTTGATCTTAGATTTATAGACCAACAAAATACCGAAAAACAAATCATATTTGTCTGTTTGTATTAAAATCACAAAATCATAATTTCTGATGTGGGCTGTTAAAGACATTCAGATCCCAGCAAACAGGGAATCCCCTGCTCGTGAGCTCTTTTTCCCACCATATCACATCAGTGAACTAACACATTTCCAGTAATACATAGCAGATGCAGTAAGCTGTCATAATAACTGCCTTCATGTCATGGGCCACATGCAGTCATAGCGACGAAGACACTGTTTGTGTGATTAGTCTGCGTGCAGGAGGAGGCATGGAGGAAAGGATCCACAAAGAAAAGCCTGAGACAGAGATGTTATCACTGAGGTTTAAGGAGGGTAACATCAGTTACACATTATGGAGCTGTTGAAGATTTTTCAAAATGCATGTATCAGCAAATATAAATGTCAAAATGTAATATGGGAGTCAATTTTCGTTCCCTCACAATGATGCAGTGCGAATCATTTAAACTAAAGTAATAAGACCAAATGTAAACTGAGAAGGCTACATTTATCTGACTGGGTAAGATCAGACTTGTCAAACACAGGTGTAACTAATAACAATAATAATGGCTGCATTCCATTTGGGTGTGCCAGTGCCAAAGCCTTAGTTTGCATCTTTGGGTGGACATATAGTAGATAAACCCTTTTAGCACCACAAAACAAAGAAGCCTACACGACGTTGACATTGACGTTAACATAATGCTTGCAGATCAATACATTTATTTATGGAGTGCTTTTTTGATGATAAATTTGTTCATTTAATTAATTAAAAACAATTAAAAACAATGAAATGAAATCACAATAAATAGGGAATATAATAATTACAATACAGTGTGTTATGTCATTTTGTGGATTTGATGTTAACAAAACCTGGACCAGACCATAAAAGAGATTCTTTAGAGATTATATGAACCCAGAACTGAGAGACAGCCACAAAAACTCACGACCTGACAGGAAAAAAGAAAAAGGGATTCTTCTGGGAAAAAGGCTGTAAAGTATAGTGCGCACACGCACACACACATACACACACACACACACACACACACACACACACACACACACACACACACCAGCAGTAACAGTGTAAACTGCTCCAGAGAAAAAAGCAGTTCAGGCATCTGTTATTAATTAAAACAAAGAGCCAGGCATTCCAGAGCAGCAGCAGCCCCCCGGAACGCCCACCCACCCTTATCTCTATCTTCTTTTTTTTCAATCATCTCTAAAAAACTAATCTGCCTGTTGTTTGGGACAAGGCTAAAGAGGAATACAGTGAGCCATTCCGCAAGGCAGCTGGACTGATATTAAACAGGGAAGGGAAGGGGACATGCCAGGTGTGTGTCTGTAAGCGTATTTCTTTCTCCCAGAAGACAGCCCCTTCCTTTTGCTTGTCACACACACATACACATACATCCTCACCCCAGAAAGACCAGCTAGAAGAACTAGATCGAGAAGTCAGAGCATAAATAACAAAGAAAGGAGAGGGGCGGTGGAGAAGGAATAGGGGTGTGGTGGAGGGGCTTTGAGTAAAGAGTGGGAAAAAGAACCCAAAAAATGAACAGTCAGAGGAACATGGAAAATCCCTGGTTCCCATGCCAAGAATTCGGCACAGTGAAAACACACACACACACACACACACACACACACACACACACACACACACACACACACACACACACACACACAGTGTATCTAAGAGCCTGCTGGGAGCTCAGAGCAGAGGAGAAGGTAATGATAAAAATAATCAGTGTAGCTCAGCTTTGGAAAGACAGATTCTGGAGAACTTGCTATCTCTCCACCACTTGTAACACAACAGTTTTGGTCAGAAACACTTGTGTAAAATGAAAACTATTTGAATTATATTTGAAGTATGAATGAAAATGGAAAACATTTATAGGTCCATTGCATGGTGGGAGGAAAAAGAAAAATCACATGACACAGATCTTCTTGGGAAGTCTTTAACCTCCACTAAACCTTTCATACTTTTGGTTCCTGATTTTGGTTTCCCCCCATTTGTATGCAAAAATATTTATGAGGGACCAACTTGAAATGTATCACTATAGATAAAATAAAAAAATAAAATTGAAATTGTCGTGTAAAACAAAACTTGATTTAAAGGGGCAATGCTGGCAGACAACGTAATCGTGACTAATTCAGCAAATACTTATGCTAGCCAATTACATTGCGGTTATAATAATCACCAGTTTCTGGCAGCCACATTACCGCTTACTGTGTATGTCAACAGTTTTCCTTTCCCGGCCTGACGCTTGAGAGTGGCACAGCTGCTATCTATAGAACAACTCTATTTTCAGACCATGCAGACAGGACGCAATGGAACTCTCACAAACCTTTATTTACCATCCACTTCTGGGGAAGAAATGGCTAATCTACACTCAAGTCACACACTTTATTGTCACTTGAGTGCCTGTTTTAGGAAGAGAAACATATCTGGGCTTAAGACACCATGGAAGTGCCTGAAGGCGTGGGAGTCAACCAAGATATTCATGCCGGGAATTCGACGCTTGATCCGCACAGAGGGCACCAAACGGGCTGGGTGAGAGTGAGGGTGGAGGAGAGCTGGTTCACTGTGGAGCGGGCCTTGCTAGCGAGGTACAGCAACTACTTCTGTGCTCTCTTTCACTCTGGGATGATAGAAAGTCACCAGGACGAGCTCTACCTGAAGGGAGGAGTGCGTGCAAGGGGTTTCCTCATTGCCCTTGCTGTCTGCAGGGGAGAGGTTCCCACTATCAGTGGCCCGGATGAGCTTGTTGAAGCTGTAGAGTGTGCTGCGTTCCTGCAGGTTGCGTGTTTGGTGCAGCATCTTTGTGACATTATTGACTCAGACAACTGTCTCTTGCTTTACCATGCAGCCTCCATCTTTGGGGTGCATACACTCTTTCACAATGCTGCTCTTTACCTTTGCGATGCATTTGATGGTATGAAGGAAGCAGCAGAGAGTACAATTCCTGAAGACCTTCTTCAATATTCTCAATCATTGTCTCCTTCTTCATATATTGCTATAGGCACACACTCTCCTTCAATGGAACTGCTGCACGATTCCTTTAGGATTGTTTGCTACCTTGATGAAAAAGAGGGCGAGTGGAAGCATCTGACACACCTCCCAACTCTCTGTAGCACCTCCATGGCTGGAGTGGCGGTGCTTGATAATCGATTGTACATTGTGGGGGGAGTTTACGGTTATGGTAAGGACACAGTGGACAGCAGCTTCTGCTACAACCCTGAGTCAGGGGTTTGGACTTCTCTTCCAGGTCCCCAGCAACCAAGATATGACTTCACCCTCCTGGGTCTCGAGGGCCGACTCTACGCAATTGGCGGCGAATTCCAAAAACGGATCATTTCCACAGCAGAGAGTTACGACATTGAAAAGGGAGAGTGGACCTTTATACAACAAGCACCAAGACCTGTAGCATCTGCAGCTTGTGCTGTTGCAAGGCGGCGGATATTTGTTTGCTTCTGGAAACCCCCAGACACCACAGACATCTATGAATACGTTCCTGTGAAAGACGAATGGAAACTTGAAACTACCATGATAAAACCTCAAAGCTATGGCCACTGTATGGTAGCCCACAGGGACAATTTGTATGTGATGCGCAACGGGCCTTGTGACGACTTCCTGCGCTGTCTAATGGACTGCTACAACATCACAACAGGCCAGTGGACAGCCATGCCTGGACACTACATAAATAGCAAGGGGGCGCTGTTCACTGCAATGATAAGAGGGGACTCCGTGTTCACAGTGAAACACATGCTAACTCTTGAATACACCATCACTGGAGATGTATGGAAGCCCCGCAGGCAGATGAAGGGGTTTCCAAAGAGTGGTTCACTCTGGACTTGTTTACTCAGGCTCCCCAAGACGGGACCAGTTACACCACAGCTGGATGCAGAAGTGAAGGACAAAGAAATGTCTTTACCAGACACATCTGGGGGATTTGTGGTAGCTTTACCGCAACCGTGAATTTACTGCTAAACTGAAAAACAATGCCATGTTTTTTTATGGTTTCTAAACTAGAATATTAGTCTGGGAATAAAAAAAAATCATGATCCTTGAGACTGACACAAATGTTCTTCATTTCAATGCATTCACTTTCACATGCACTCACATTTGTACACAAACACACACACACATGCCCACGTGCTGAGTCTAAGCATTAGTTCTGATCAGCAACAGCTGATTCTGCAGTTTATAATAGGGGAGGCCAGTGTACATGTGTGTGCAAAGTTCAAAGGCACTGACGGGATGTTTTAAACCTCTCATTCTCTACGTTTTTCCTGAAATCACTCTGGGCCAATTCAGAAGCCACCGGCCTGGCAGTCAACATAAAACACACCACAGCTCTCTTACACATTCTTGGATACTCACTTCCCCAGGTTTGTTGCCTTATTAGTGATTAAATACCTGTTTCTCAAATATATTTGAGGAATATATTTCAAATAGCCTCTGTGGCAACGTGTGAACAATCTAAAGTAATATATTTTTTATTATTATGGGGATAATGATGTTCTTACTTTAACAAAAGGCCAGAATTTGTCTTTGGGCTCCTTTTGCATACCGTTTGCATATCATGATTTCAACTGAACTTTCCCATGTACTTTGTTGAGTTCAGCAGTCCTACTGGGGTCAATTATGCTATTACCATTCTCACCACAGTGGCAGGGGCTCAAAAATCTGTGTGTGTGCCAATTCGTTCCACATGTTAATGCACTCTGATGGAATCAAGCCGGTTATCACTTACTGCTCTGGGAGGCGGCAGCTCAGGAAGGCTCTTCTGTGGGACGGGGATATATTTTGCTGCTTTTCCGTTGACCAGGGCATCTGATCTGTCATCTAGTTAATGAAAGTATAGAGTAGGAGGTCAGTCAATAACAGAAACTCTTTATATACACTGTTATGAAATGGATGTGCAGGCATTAGGGATAAATTAAAAAGCTGGTTCATCATGCGAGTCAAACTTCTGTCAATTTTTATTCAACACTATTTCCATATGTCCACATCTCCCATAAATATCAATGCTTTTTGGTATCCTCCTCCAACACCCAACCCCCTTTGAGCACAAACACCCCATTACAGTGACCACATAACCCAAATCAAGGGGAAGCATTTGAATGGTAGCAACAACTTTATCATCAAAACACACACCACAGTGTAGGATCAAGAAAACTGACTTTGAATAAGAGATAAATCTATTTTCTAACCTATTTCTAACTAAACTGTTTTCAGACCATCTAAATATAACGTGTTAATCATTGATTCTTTAGAGATACTGTTAAGCAGATTTTGTTACCTTTGGACAAAGTCAGGCTAGCTAAGCTGCCAAGCTAAGCCAACATTCTGCTGGCTTAATATTTAGCAAAGAGAAATGAGAGTGGTATAAATCTTCTCAACCAAAGAAGCAAGGAAGCAATTCAATTTATTCTCTAAAATGTGGTGCTATTCCCTTAAAACAAAGTTATGGTCACTTTTATGGTCAAAATTATCCATTAATTAGCAATAATATGTAGTAAAAAAAAAGTGAAGAACGTCTGTGTCACACTTGGGGGTGGGGGGTGCTCGGACCCCCAGGTTGGGATGATAAGACACCTAGTGTCTATTTGAATAGTGGTATGTGGATCAACATAAAAATACAAAAGCCGAGTATAGGTTCAGTATAGGTTTCTCTGGATTAAACTTGAACTTAGCTGTAGAACATCTTTATGCATTAGATTGGGAAAAGAAAAAGGCTTGGACATGTGCACTTCATGACTTTGTTGCTCAGGACATTAAGCAAAAATTCCATTTATGCAACGTTGCTACAGGTCAAAGCCTTTTTGCATCATCATGTGCGGAATTACTGCAAAAACAATCTGTCAGTACTCCCACATATTGTACATGTAATAGCAATTAGATAGCTATAGCTAAGATTTTGATTAACATTGTTTAACTGTAACCTTAAGGTATGAAATGTCCTTCTCTTGCACTTTAACTAAGAGAAAGTTCAGCTTTACCACATGATCAATGATTAAGAAACCTTCATTTTTACACCTCAACCCCCCCTTTCCATTTGTCTCAGCGATCGAAAGTTGTGGCTTTGCTAGCGTTGCTGCTGCAAATATGTGTGTTAAGTCTAGAGCTCAGTGAAACCTCATTCTTTAACACTGTCCAAACAAAATAGGTCAGTCTCAGATGGTGAAGAGTTATGAAGAAACAGACAGGAAATAGGGGTTAGAGCAGGGGTGTTTGGGGGTGGGGATCTGCTTGTGGCAGCTTATTCTCATGTCTGCTATTCGCTTGAATGATGTCAAATTGAGTATGAGGTGAAATCATATAATTACACGCTAGCATGGCTAAACATGCTACATTGTGCCATTATCTCTCGATAAATAAAATCCTTTTCTTAATAGATTATATTTCAGCTACCTTTATAGAAAGAAAAGCCAGTATCAGTATCACATTCTGGAGAGGAAACTTTTGAAAGTCACACCTTTGCTGTCTTTGTCCTTCCCAGTAACAATGACTTTGTTCATGTAGATATACTCCTCGTCTGCACCTGCATGGAGATAGCAAAAATCAGCCTTCTTCAGCATAGACACTTTTACTTTGTTGGTAGTTACCACCAACACAAACATCATCCTACTCTAAAGAAAGTAGAAGAAACCCCTAGATAAAACACTAGACAAACATATACCATAAGTGATACATTCATGTTTTGCACCTGTAGTATAACAGTTACGGTATTCTTATCAAATCTTCCGTCACTGTCTCTACATTTGATAACAGTAATAAAAGGAGAAAGGTCGTCCAAATTGCTGCACTTCTTCAGCCAATGCACAGTTAATGTACAGGACAGCGCTCCATGCATGGTTCATGATGATAGCTTTAATCAAACTGAACAGGCAGTATGTGATTCGTGCCTGTCAGGAACACAAGAGAACTGCTGTCTCAGTAAAACCCGCAGTGGGACAGGTGAGGATCCAGCTGTGGAAACATCAAGGGCTCCTTTGACTCCCAGAATCCTCGAGATTTTATTGTGAAAAGTTGCCCACCTTGACAATACTGTCAAGTATAGTGTGTACTGGCTTGTGCATTGTTGTGCCAGGTTCGTTCACTCGTTCACTCCCCCTATGTTCAGCCAGTGACTCATTTGTTACCTTACCGTCAAATTGCTTCCAATAGAATTTACTTGCAGCACCGATGGGAAAATCTGACTCCTCCTTAGCGCCACACAAACTTTCATCATGTTTGACAAAAGTTCAGGATTAAAGGGGAACTTGACCCAAACAAGTGGCCTATTGTGCAGACAGATGGGGCCATTATTGACACCCACCCTCACCGTGGCTGGAATTCATCGGACATTAGTCAGAAAACTCTGTGCCAGCACAGATAGAGCACTGTGTCACTTCTATCTTTGAAGTTTTGAAGCTCATACAACTAAACATACATTGGAGCTCCTGAACATTTTCTAAGACCAGTCTAAGCATCCAGAGATTTTACGTTATATCAAAAAGTATACAATTATACTTACTCTCAATATCTGCATTTTTTCTCAATATCTTATTTTTATAGGCATAAAACGTCAGAAAGTCAGAAAGTCAGAAAGAGTAGTATTTAATTAAAGTGAAAATGAGAACATATTTTAATAATTGTCATAGTTGTGGTTTCCTGTGACAACAATAAAAGCACAGTGATTAAGCATTTAAGTGCTTAACCAGGGCTGCCATTAGAGACTGAATTTGACTTCTTTGCACTCAAATGTAAATATTTGAGGGTCAGTGTGAGCAATGGTATCATTCAGGAAATAAGCAGAGATGATGAAACCTCATGTCATTCATCAGTGCTAAAGTCAGCTTAGTGAGAAAAAGACTGCGTTTGGTTTAATGTCGGTCTTAACATGGTGGAGTAATTAAAAGCTGGCCAAGACATCGCCATAACATTGCCACATAAACAGTTTGAATGAATGTCTTTTCTCAAACAATAAACCCGTGGTTTTGGCTTAGCAGGCTCCAGCTGGTTATTGTAACCTGTTATGGGAATTTGTTCCCGAACTGCAGCAACGTTTTGAGGATGGCTGTTTCATTGAATTCAATATTTTAGCTGACTAAGATTATACAGTGAGAGGAAATAAAACAAAACTCCAAAATATTGGATGATTCACCAGAGAAGGTTTCTCCTTTGAAATAGATATCATGAGGTGAAACCAAACAACAGCAGAATGAAATGAATGTTTTGCCTGTACAGTGAAAACAGATTTTCGAGTTGAAATGCTATTTATAAACGGCCGCTCAAAGGAAGTGAGCGTCCCCAGAGGGTAAATGCAGCTTCGGAAAAATGATACAGCTTGGAGCCAAGAGAGGAAGTACGGAGAGACGAGTCCAGGACCTGAACATGGAAAAGCATGACTGCTGGTGTGTGTTGGTGAGCGGTTGTGTGTGTCAGTGCGTTAGAAACAGAGAACAACAGAAAGGGAATAGCAAAACCCATATTGGCTGTTATAAAGATCAGAATAAAGCAAAGATCTTGAGCCACTGTGGGTTCTGGACATTTTTACTGCATCACACAAAGTGTCATTCATTACTCCCAATTAATCACACACATAGGGGCTGAGGCTTGGATGAGGCTCAGAGTGGCACTGGTTCACATTGTAACTAAGTGACTTCCAGGCACCATTAATCACATCAGCCCACCATGAGTTGCCACATTTTCATGTTGAGTGTCAGAGCCAGTGAGCAAGAAAAACAAACTTGTCTTTAGCTGTTTGACAGGGTGTGTTAACAGGCCATGCGTCCTTTCACGACGAAGCAAGAGGCACTTTGTTACATTATAGCTCGCTTGTAAGCGTGAAACTAATAACCACAAAATAAATGTCAATCTGATCATTTTGCAAGGGAAGTAGAAATGCAGGCAGAAGTATTTAATTCAGCCACCACAATGTGGTTTTCAGCTACCAAAATGGAATAAAAGACCCCAAATGTATTTGTTAATAGAAGCCTGCTAGAGTATACTTATTATATGGTGGTTACTGAGTTTAAAAAAGCAAGAGAAAAATGTGGGTTTCTTGATAGCTTCTCTTAGGTCAAACGGCCAACAATGTAAGCTCAGTGGATTGTGAGAAACACAGGGCATGACCGCATGTTACATGAGGTGTAAAGCCAAACTAACTGCCAGTCAATAGCCTTTGAATGGCCCATATTTATATGTGGTTAAACCTCAAACAATTTAACATGTAATGTGTGTTAAATCACAAATGTCATGTCATGTAATCACAAATACCACAACATTAAGAAATATAAATAAGGAACACTGAGGAAGGCTCTCACTGAATATGACCTTCATCTCAATACCCCTAATAAGGCACCTTTTGCAGATAACATACCTATGTGACAGCTGACCATGTCCTAGTGAACTGAAAGTGCCATTAGGATCTGAGAGTTTGTCAATAAATATATTAGCAAATACAAGTATTTACTCATATTTCCTGGAGCTGAAACTCTTCCATAACTCTTCAGCAGCCTTCATTTGAGGCACATTTCAGCTCATAATACAGAGCAGGCAAGATTTTATCTCTCTGAGGAATGAAATAACCAATGAAAGGTTTAGCATCTTTGAGCACTGTGCTTTCACAATCAAGCAGCACACTGGGACAACTCACAGACCTTTTCTCAGTTCCCTTGGAATTTCTATTTTTGGTATATACAGGTACATTGTGTGTAAGGTTATTCTATAACTGCTCAAATAAAAGGTGTTTAAAAGTGCCTTTTGGTTGTCCTACGTTGATCTATTCTCTTTCAGACTTCCAAACATATCTAACCACTCATTTCAAAAGCAGTAACATCTTTATCTTTCACTCTTCCTAATGCATCTATTATGTTACAAGGTTTTATAGCATCTAACACATGTTTCAACTTTCTCCTGGTCTTTGTTTTCAGTTGCACGTGTCAAAACATAGTCAAGAAATCCCTGAAAATCTACATTTAGGTCTAGGACATGCAGTTTCCGGTTTGAATTTCCTGATTCATGTGCACTGCCTATTTTAATATTTGTTAATAAAGTTAAGTGGTTTTACCAGGTGGTGAATAATCATCTACAGGTATGTGTTCCTCATAGTTTACTAACAGGTCTGACAAAACCCCTCCGCTGAGCTCAGGTTGATTCAATGGATGCTTTCAAGACTGAAATGTTGGAGTTGAAAACTAAGCCTATTAATCAATATATCAGTATATATACTACACTTTAAAAAGTATTGTCCATAGTACCTTCCAGTCTCTGTTCAACAGTAACCATTTCTATTCTGAGTTTGTCCTTCATACCAATGGAGGCTTTGTAGGACTGGAGGAGATCAGAGAGCAAGCCCTTCTGGATGGTGGCATTCCCACTCAGGGTCTCCTTGTCCAGGACAAGCAGGAAGCGGTGGAGCTCCATCAGGAGCTGGTCCAGCCCTGGAAGCACAGACAGACAAGAGGGTCTCAGAGGTATAGCAAAAAACAATGATAAATGGTACTACACATTTCTTGGCTTGAAAATATGTAGGAGTATTAAAACAATGGCTTTCAACCAAAACTGTCACAGTTCCCACCAGCAAGAAAAAAGAAGAGCCACGAGCAATATAAAGCCTGTGAAGTTTCCAGGCAGAAATATTCCGAATATTATACTTTAATTTATAGCTTTGGACAGGGAGTTCAACTCAAGGACTTGTCTTTTAACACTGAATTCTGCTGCTAGTTTGTTAGCTATTTCTTCTCACAGTTTGGCTTTTGTGATTGAAGCTGTGTGCTGAATGCCAACATTTAAAATGGAAAGAGACTCTTCAGAGGTTTTTATCTGGCAACAGTCGATACCCAATCAGACTTTATGTCAGTCAGTCATTAATCTAATCCAGTTGCTATTGACAGTTGCAAGTCTGTTGGAGGTTGTTTTGGGAGTTGCATGATGGGTTGAGTGAAAGGTCAAGCTCAGAGGAGGGAGGAGCCTGCTGGGCCTGAGAGACGGTGGGGGCCGCTGCGCCTGGGTGCAGCCCACACACATCCTTCAGGGGTCAGCGCTGAGCTCACGGCCCTCTACACTGTGTGGGGAGCTCTTTGTGTTTCCCTTCACTGTCTCTTGGCCTTATGAATGGCCCCCTTGCTACAGTGGGCCTCAGTGTGTGAGCACTCCACCAAAAGATGAGACAGAAGGGGGATAAAGAAGAGAGACTTTATTAAAGGAAAAGGTGGGGCTGATATCAGAGGGGGTGTCGTGCTGTTCTTAAATACAGGAATGTATGAAATCCCTCACAGAATGTCCGCCAATACCTTTTGATGTTTTTTTTATTGTATTATAATCAACTTTACCACTGATTGTTTCCACTTGGCTGATTGACACACATTTAACCCCAGAAGACAGTCATGCATACAGACAATTAAGGTATAATCAAATTATTAATGTCAATAAACAAACTGTCTATTCTTAATTTGCATTAACAAATCATTCAGTCAGCAGTGTATGGTACTTGACTGAGTAACTGAGCACACAAATTATAAATCCTTTAACTCGTCTAATTTCCTATTTAAACTAAACCTTATACCAAGTTAAATCAATTTTCCATATGCTCGCTGAGAGTTAGATGTGAAGACCAACACCACTCTCATGTTTAAATTCATGAGACGTTTTTGTGAGGTCTTACAATAGTTATTCTGTATATGGTATATATATGTGTGTGTGTGTGTGTGTGTGTGTGTGTGTGCTGTTTGGCTTTGAGCCTTAAGGACTACTTCCCTTATCTATGCACAACTACAGTGTAGATCCTTGTGAGTATCACTGTCTGTGATTCTCACACATAGCTCTATACAGTAGCTTAATTTTCAGACATTTCATTAACACATACTGTACATACTAATAAACTCCTGAAGTAAATGATTTCTTTCTATAACCACTGGACGCATCAATGGTGAGTCAATTCAGGAATACCCATGACAACCAAACTGCTGAAACTTAAATTGAAATCAGACATAGTTCAAAGTAACAAATCTTTTGAAAAACTGATACAAAAACTACAAATTATATGTGGAAATCATCTGACTCAACTCCCCATACAATAAAAACTATCACAGATTGAATAACGATTATAAGCATAACGTGACTGCTCCTGTCTGTGTGAGCTCTTTTAAAACTGTCAGCGATTCTGTTTTAGTGGCTCCTTCTGGCTCAAGCCGATCACTAACCGAGCCTTGCGGAGGAGTACATTCATGCCCTCTCTCCTTCCTTCCTCCTCCCCACACATCAAAGGACCTCTGCACAGGGGGGAAATTTCTGCAGAATAAGGTGTCAGACGTGTATGCCTTGCCTTACGGAGATGATGAGAGGCAATCCCAGAGCTACAGCAAGCTGGGATGTTTTTAATGATTCCTGCTCAAGCTGAGTCAACTTCTGCTGAGAGGCCCCGCCGTCAACATTACTGTTTTGGACCCATATAGACACTCACAAACATACATAGAGTATGTAAAGTAATTAAAATCAGCTTAAATGATGATTAAGATCCTTCAAAACTGTTACTTACTCCTCTATGTGTTGCCATGTTTCAATTATTAAATTCATTACAGTTCCAGTAGTTGTTTAGCTGCTCATGTTTGGCTGCTCAGTATGAATCTAAACATTTTTCCAGCTTCTCCTCCTTGTGTGTTTGCAGAGATTGACTCTGATGGCCTTTTGGATTGGGGGACCCTGGGAAACGGAGTCAGCTGACAGGACAGGGAGGTCTGTAGCAGGCCGTCTCTGTGGGCTACGAGTTGGCCGGACGCCCACTGCACATCCAGTGAGTGACCGCAGCCTCCAAAGCATAAACAGTTCACTACTGTAGAACGGCCAGAAGGACTCTGAGAGACTATCAGCCAGCCCGAGTGCTACTATGTCTTCAACTTAAAAATATATATTTTTGTAAAGGTGCAGGCTAGGATAAAATAAAGAGCAGATGTTATAGCATACAGTTAGAGCATGCAATTTGAGGTTTTCAAACATCTACATCATGCATAAAGGGGATTTTCTCTTCCTCATATCTCAGGTTGTATTTCCTGTTTTTTTTCATTAAAAACCATTTTTGTTTAAACTTCTCCCACACTTGAGATATCCACTCAAATTGCATTTGATGTAGAGCTCTGATATGTTGCCAGATCAGTGAGATGATTTTCAATGCCTGATTAGCTTAAGACAGAAGAATGAAACTAAAAAGGAAGGCTGACCCTTAAACTGTGAATTTGTTCAAAACTTATCTGGTTATCTGACCACTTGTGTTAGATTGTTGCTGTTATGTTTGATGTAAAACAGCGACACAGTGGCTGATGTTTTAGTGGAATCCACCATGATAATACAACAGATACAGGCAAAAATATTAGATCAGAAAAATCAGACCACAGACAAATGCTTCCTGCAATATTAGCTACTATAGTCAGTGCTTGTTCCCATCTGCTTACCTTGTCTGACCCCGGCTGTGGGCAATAAAATAATTCTCATTCTTTCAAATTTCCCTGAAATGTTTTTTATTAGTCCTCCAAAAATAACCAACACAATCTACGAATGTCATTGCATGCATGTCTATTTGTGCATCTGGACTACAAATTATGGCTTTTTTCCCTTTTAATCTTTAACAGCCTTCATGCACAGCTGCTAACCTTCTGTCTGTGCTGAGGATGATGTGGTCTTACAATAAGAAATAGTTTGAGTCTTAACAAGCATGGAAAAAATGCTTCATGCATCTTAAAACACAACAAAAGTGATGTTATATAAAATCTTCATTAGATCACAACATTATTTGACTTGTGGTGATCTGGAGGCTATTCCCAACCAAAACGTACTGAAGCAAATCTACCATGGGTCAGTTAATGAATCAAATAGACAAAAATAGAACTGCTTTCAAAAAGTCTGGGTCAAAGTAACTTCTGAATAGCGGCTTTTCATTCAAAGAAGAGAAGGATTTGGACTTGGGTCTGTACCACCATTCTCCTAGTTCAATTTGAACAAAACCTCTGCTGAACAAGGGGGTCTTGTAAGGGTCCTGGCAGCATTTCTTATTCTGAGAGGCTTGAGGTCCTGCATCAACACTGACTGGCCACATCTTAGCAGAGACGAGCACAAGCATTAAATTAACGAGGCCTCCCATTTCAATCGGACTGCTTCCAGTTTAAATGGGAATGCTGATATACTTCTACTACTTTGTGGGATCAGTCTCGAAACATGCTTGGAGAATATATTATCTGACAAAAATCTAATTAGCCGTCCCTCCATGTGTAGTTTCTCCCACAGCAGTAAGAAGTACCCATACTGTAGTAACAGTAACTCTCCTGTAATTCTATTGTGCTCAGTTAAGCTTGTCAGCCAAGTCGTCAAATCTTTATCATTTTACCATCTTGTTCTCTTTATTTATGTGTAACGGATGTGTACGTCTACTAGTTTTGAGAGATGAGAGTAAGTTTCCTTTTATCTTTACACCGTCCCCCTTCATCTGTCCTAATTTCCAAACATCTCCAGGAAATATCCAGTTTTTCACTGATGCAATGTGTGTGCTTCTTTCAAACATGTCAAATTCTATCTTGCAGTGTATCAATATGTCTATCTTACATGTATTTTCCTTCCTAGTGCAGTGAATGACACACACTAGTTGAAAACGTATATTTAATCTGATTAGATCAGTCAGTAAAACAGATCTGTCTTAACAATTAACTCCACACAATAACAAAAAACTGATGACTTTGCACTGGCAACCAACAAACCACCACACTGTTTAACATGATTAAGTAATGAAGGGACGTTAAATCAGACTTAACTGGCTTAGGTAACTGCAAAACTATCTCCTTCTGTCAAGAGAAAGCATTTCGTAAACTCATAAAACTTGTTTACAACACAGCTATCACCGTTACTCATTATAGAGCATTATTTGAATGTGATTTAATCTGTTTTTTCACTCTAGCTGAGCAGCAGCTCCAGTATCATGTACAGAGGTGACAGCAGTTTCCGGTTATTGTACTTTGATTGCAATGTTTGATACCAATGAACAACGCTGTTTTAATGTCCATCACACAAAGAATCATTAGATCAGAATTGACTCAGTTTGGGTCATTATAACTATAAATTTACACAATACTGGGTGACTTTTACCCAATGGGTTGTTTTGACCCTGTGTGAGACACAAGCTCAAAAGTTACTTCTATTTGAATGAACATACTCATCTACATAAATTATATTGAAGGTTGAATTAAACACCATTAAAATGAATTATCTGAAAACTGAAACAAAGAGTCTAATTCTTATGAATTAAGAGAAGACACATAATTCCATTTGAAAAGAAAAAAGAAAATGATCCAAAACATTGATCCTAACTAGTCACATCTTGTGACTGACAATGAAAAAGCTACATCTCTACCCAAAAGGGAAGTGGTGGAAAGAAGGAGAATTGGAACCAGTGACCAAACACAACAGTAAAATGTTTGGATGATAGTGTGGTTTTAACACTGTCGCAGTTTCAAGACAGGGAGAAACAAAATGACAGAAGCAGAGCAGATCCTTTTCTTATCACTTGACCCTTGCACACACCAAACTTCCAGGGGAAAACACATTAATTACATTGACCTTTGGGGTATATTCAGTGCACAGAATTGGAAGAAGGTGCCACGTGTGAGTGATTTGTTCCAGCCTGGCCTTTCTCTGCTGTGAGTGGCAGATAACTGGCTGATGGCAGTGCCTGAATAAAGGATCAAACGCAGATTTGATTTGTGTTTGATCGCTATTGGCAGGCACTGGTCTGTCTCCTTGCAACATGCTGGGTTCAGCTGTGGGGCAGGGACTGCGTGGACATGGCGGGATTAATCCAAGCTGTGTTTTGGTGTTATTACCGTAGAAACCTGAGTAAAATAAAAGTGGATGTCAACTTGGTGTCTCAGCAACTTTCTGATGATTTCAGAAAATGGGTCGCCCATGTCTGATAGCAGCACTGAAGGAACTTGGGAAAGAAGTGGGCAAAGTGACACAGTGGAGAAATGAAAAGTGAAAGAAGATATTGAAGCTAGAAGAAAGATGGTACCTTGAATATTACAGGTAAAAGCACATAGGTCCACTTTTCCCTGAGTTTGATCATAAAAATTATGGTTTTGATATGTCTGTGAGTGCAAATAAAAGAAACCTCACCTATAACAAGAGCAAGCAAACATTGTTATCACAGGTGCATCTGGAACAAACAGCATGTAAAGTTAAATATAGAATAAGATTTGGCCAAGAAGCCATTGATAAATCTCTCAGGAAGTGTCTCTCTGTAAAGAATCTTAAGTGTTTTACTTCACTTTAACAGGTTCTAGTCACAATGCCAAAGAACATATTCTATGTATACCAGTCAATAAGAAAAATAAATAAATAAATCATATACTAGAACTGTATATAGCTAATGTTTCCTAAACATTTCCTTCAGCATCATTCCACTTTCTTCCTTATAACTAATTGCTCTCACTAAATCTCTCTAAATCTAAATAAGAAAGTATAGAATGTAGATTGATGGAGGGTGCCTAATGCCTAAATGTAATGTAATGATGTCTCTCTAAAGTGCGTGCATTCTTAATTGCACCAGACTGCATGTACATTTATAACACTGCTCTACATGCATTTGTTGCTGTGTTTGAAAACCACTGAGATGTTTTTCTTAGAAGTTCCTCATAGGTTTTTCACACCCAAGACACTTATAGCATTGCATAGCATGCAGTAATAACACTGGGTCAACTGGGTGTGGTTTAACTTCAAGATCCCCTCCAGATATGCTTTAATGTTTATATAAATTGCTCTAATTTGAATAATTATTTGAATCTTATGTTCATTTCACAAAAAAGAATAAATTCTTTTGTTAAAATATTTGATAAATGGTATCTACTGTATTTTCTTATTTAGAAATCCAGAAACTGCTTGACAACTGGTGTTTCCGACTTCACTGTAAAGACCATTATTAGTACATGTGTTCTGGAGGCTCCAAGTTTCTACATCACACCTTTGCAAGTTGAATATTGGACTAGGACTGGCTGCTTTCAAATTATTTGTGATATCACAAATGATGCTTGTAGACCCACCCCTGAAAATGGGATTTTCAATGAGAACATAGAAACGTTCCACTCTCATCAGATGAATGTGAAAACGTCCTTCTAGTGTCAAACTCTGCACTTACATAATTCTGTACAGTGTTTCTGAAACATTCAACTGTATGAACAAGAAGAAAAAACTATTTTTGAGGGGAAGGGGAACTTGAACGATTCTCAGAGCTGGTGCTCAGAGCCCTGAAGGTTTTAGTTTGAACAAGCTAGAAACGAACTAGCTGGAATGATAGAAAGCAGTAGCACGCTTAAGTCCATGGATGCATTCATTCACAGACAATGGGGAGGCAAAACAGACTCAAAAGTTACAATTAATGAATCAATAATGGTCAGTTATGGAAACAACATTGGCATGGTTAAAATATTAAAGTGGTTCAAAAATAAAATTGTTGACAGTTGACCTGAGAGGTCACAGCTAAAAATCACATACTAGTGACACTGTGGTTTGGTCATGGTCATGCAGCATCCACTGGTTTTAACACTACAGCAGCTTGATTAACTTTTTGACACGCATTGACCCGGAGAAGAGGAATTCAGTAGAATCCGTCGCTGTGTGTTTGGTCGAAATGAAAACCTGCAGTCATGATGACTCATTATGAATTACAGTAGCAAAGCACGTCTACTGTTTTTCCCCCCGCAGATAATGAGAATAACATTTCCCTATAAAATAATGCCCAAGACACGCTGCTATGGCGTTACTGAATATTAAGCAGGTTTGATTGATGTTATTAGAACATGAAAAGAAACAAACGCTCCAGTATCGTATGAGGAAAAAGATAAAAGGGAACGGTGAAGGGACACATGTAAGCTTAAGACACTGCAAGTAAGTAAGACTAGAAAGAGTCTGTGGACAAAGTTCCAGCAAATGTTAAAACACTAGCACTAGGCTCACTAGAGGGATTCATCCTAAGATGCTGAGCCACAGACTGAACTGTGAACTTTTACAAAAGGTACAATACTGAAGACGTAAGCTGTAAAGAAGGAGTCACTTATAGTGTAGTTTCACTATCTTTTTCAAGTTTCTCCTCTTTCATCTTCTCTCTGCCCCAACTATTGAATCTTGACTTTATTCATCTCACGCTTTATCTTTCCCAACACCCTTTTCTTTTTTTCCAGCCTTTAGATCTGTGCTGTCTCGGTTATATTGAGGCTTACAGCTCAGCCCTTTGAGAAATCAGGCAGTTTTTATAGCTGAAACATGCTAATGGGCTCTAAAAATCCAAGTCAATCTCTTTTTTTTTATAGAAAGGGGCCCTGGTCTACTTGAGCAACTTCATCTTGATTAGGATGCAGTGCATGTTACTGTAGTCCCTGCAGATAGAGGCTTGAGCTGAACGTTCAACATTGTGGCTTAAAGTGATGATGACGTGAAGTTTGTGTGTGTGAAAGTGTGCACAGAGAAAAAGTCAAAGATGTGGGAAGTGAGAAAAAGACCAGAATGAAGATGAAGTTTGGTGGATGATGCAAAAATCTTTGTCCACAAAAAAATCAGCCATTTACACTGATATTCATACTAATATAATTTCAAAAAATTTACATTTCTTTAACACCTTTTTACAAACTCCTTGGACCTGAATCTGTCTGCTTGCTAGCTTGTTAAGGAGTACCCAAACCTGCCTGTTTGCCTACCTGTACCTGCCTGCAGACCAACACCAGCCTGCAAGCTCATTTATGTACAATAAATCATTGAATGGCACCATTCTGCCTGTTTTTCCTGTGTTTGGGTCCTTCCCCTGCTGCCTTCACTACCAACCGTGACAGAGGAGGAATTTCTGTAGCCTGCTGCTGGCTCAGTTTAATTGCAAATTAAATGTTAACAACGTTAGCAGTTATCAACAACAACAACAGACAAATAGAACAAGCTGCAAGACTTGACTTTTTAACGTACCAGAATGTTAATAATGCTGAAAAACAACCCTTTTAAGACAGCTGTGGCTCAAAAGCCAATAGCTTTTCTTAAATTATGTAAAATGGTGACATAAATGGAAAGTGGAAGTTTAAAGTTCCTCTTTTAAAGCTAATGACTATGTGTAATTAGGTGATCAGGTGTTTATGGCTTATTGTGCTGCCCTCAAGAGGACCAGTTAATGCAAGTTAAAATATATTTATACATCCAAAAGGTTTTAACAGTATTAAGTGATCTGTGCAGAGCAGTAGCCTACAACATGCAGAAATCCAAATGTATGCTAGCTATAGTACTTCAAAACTATATAACTCTCCCTCTCCCATTGGTTTTTCTCACAAACACACACATAGATGAAACATCTCAGCCCTGGGCCATGAGGAAGAAGAGGCTCAGTGTGGTTCCACCTCCTCCTCTTAATGCAGCACCCTGCCTACATCGCTCCTTCAGTCCTCCTCTCAAGACCCCACAACTGTCGAAGGCATAATCCTGTAGCTGTTCTGAGGTGTGTGCGCATGTATATACCACTCTGTGCGGACATTAACCTTCAGTCATTTTTCAATGAACATACACTGTGTGGTGATAAACAGATCTGTGTTTTAGAGGCCATGCTTTGGAGCTTTACAGGGCTCCACAGTCAGGCTAGAAGCAGATGCTGACAAATAAAAACTAACTAGTAATGCCGCCTCACAGTCACCCACATAAAAGCTTCTCTGCTTGGTTATTATCCCACAGATAAGTGGACAGGAGGGCTGCAGGGAGAGTAAGACGAGTAGTGTGCATATGTGTGTGATTACAAGAGATTAAGCTCCTGTTCTCCTGTTCTAAGTACCATTTCCTTCAAAGGAGTACCTGGTGAGAAAAAAAACACAATACAGGTCTGATCCAGAGCTCCTGTATCCAATAAACAAAGCCACGTTTGATGTGTTGTAAATGAACAAGAGCAAGACCCAGAGGGCAAAAAGGGCCAAACTCACATGGAGCGCTGCGCTGCCACAAATCAGGAAGACCGTCTTTCTTTTCATCATTTTTATAGCCCAGTCCAGCTTCCTGAATTACCCGCACTCCACTCACTCCCCGTTGGCAAGTACAGCCCCTGACACACATACTCGTGAACCGGCAGACCCCATGCCGGCGCTGGTAGCCTACATCTTAGCCTGCCTCTGCTGAGCTTATGGGAGTTAAAACCCACTAAACCCGCTGACTCTGTCACATTGTCATGCTACACTGAACACAGAGCACCTTTGAAACTCTAATTTCCAACTCATATTAGTCAAAATGCACATTTACTTTGACATGATAACTACAGCTGATAGATTGTAGGCTATAACAACATGCACTATGGGCGGGCATCCCTCTGCGACAGGCCCAACCTTAACTGTGACAAATTGGCAGCAAGGCTGAGCAACGCTGTATCCAGCTCTGATAATACAGCCATGGGCAGCATGTTAGTATCCAGGCATTAGCATTTAGCTCAAAGCACTGCTGTGCTCACAACCTCACATAGCCTCTAGCATGGCTATAGCCTCGCAACTTCAAAAAGTGCACACACTGCTGTACACATTAGCATAGTTAAAATGTTTGAACATTTGATCAAATATTTTATCCTGCCATTTCTCAAATATTCAGTGTAAAGGAGTAAATAATCCACTGATTCAAAAATGTTCATCAATACCTTAAATTATGTTCGGCTGCATCAAATCTTACATTTTATTTTGGCAGTGCTTACAGAATCAGATTATTGTTGGAGAAGACGGTTGATGCCAGAGGCAAGAAAAGATGCCATCGTCATAGATCCCATCGCTTGACATGAAGCCAGCACAGAGAATTCAACTTAGACACGCTAAACCCAGAAACTATGGGATCCATAATAACATGGAAAGCAAAACAAGCAGAGGCATGAGGTGGAAAGCACTGATTGCCATGGTAGATTGATATGGAAGATAATAAATACTGGAGAGGAACTTGCAAAAAATAAAAATAAATATATCCATCCCCTTTATTTCAATACTTAGAAAAATAAATTGTTTTAATTCTTTCTATATGTATAGTACTTGTACATTATTTAAGGAATATTTCTTTTATAGGCTATCATGCTGAAAATATGCATGTATGTTCATTAATTTGTCAGCCGATGATACAGATCTCCAAACAATAAGTGTACACAAAGCCGTGTGAGAAAATGATGAATACCTGTGAAAATTATGATCATTTAACATTTGGTGGGCTGAAATATTAGCATGTGGACTGTGATTGGATGCTGGGAAACGTAACAAATGGGACCACCGATAGCAGAAACAGTGCTGGAGTCATCTCTTGGCTGAGCTGCTGAAGTACGCACTCTGCTGTAACAATGATTCTTAAACATGTCTCATCACACACCACAGTGGGCCTTCAAACCAAACACAGCTCCGGGTGGTTTCACTAATTTGATCATCATCTTTGGCAAAAGGTGTGAGAATCAGTGACATGAGCTGTGTTCTTCTGGAAGGAAACTGGCACGAGTCGGGTTTTAGAAACACTGAGCATATCCCGAACACTAAACAAAACTTTTCCTTGTCATTGGCCTCCCTGAAGTTTCCCATGTTTCCCTTTACTGTACCTCCTCTGCTGGCTGCCTGTGGCTGTTAGTATCTAATTCAGTGTCCTGGTGCTGCTGCATACAGCTGCCAAAGAAGTACACTCCGGTCCTTATTTCAGCGCCACACACCTGCTCGTTCTCTGCACTCTGTAAGTACCAGGTGGAGGATCATTGCCCGGCATCACTTGTCATGCCCTCAGCTTTCTCGAACATATTACATCCCCGTTACTCAGGTCTTCCTCCCACCTGACCTAAAGCCTAATCAGTTGAAAACAAATGAATGCTCACTTTTGAAAAACACCTTAGGTTTAAAAATACCGACACAGATACTGTATCGGCAGTTCATTCCCTCTTTTAACAATTGGAAATGTGAACAAGTTAACAATGTAGCTTCCCTGGTGGACAATCATTGTAATCTCATAAATGCTGAAACATAAGATGCATCACTCCCCTACATTTTATTCCTACTGAGATATTGCACGTGATCAGGGCTGCAACTTGTCACTATCTTTTTTTCTCCATTGACTAATGGTTTCTCAGAAATCGGAGAAGCTGGAACTAGAGAATAATTGACATTTTTGCTTAAAAGTGACTCAAACATGAAGATGAATCTACTGTCTGCAATCTAATCAATTAATGAACTATAGATTTGGTTCGGTGTGACGGACATAGATGAATGAACAAATGAATGAACCGAAATCAGACCAATCCGAAACCTCCACTGCTAATGAAATCCCCCCGACAGAAACAAATTATACACAGAAAACCTCTGCATTTGGTGGCTTGCAACACTCTGCGAGGGTGTGGGCGTAAACAGACCGGGCCGTCTAGTCAGCTGGAGAATGTTGCAGCAAGATTGTTTTCTTTCAAATTGCGGTGATCCCATTCCAGTTAGACTAGTCAGCATTGTTTTCTGTCCAGAGTCGCCTCCACCCATGCAGGCCAGAGAAGGTGAGGGGGGATTCATAGTGCGTTGGTGGTCCTCAGCGCTCAGGTCCAAAGACAACTAACCGGCCCGTGCTTGTTTTCTTTAGATGTTCTGACGGCAAGGTGAGGTGCGCTTCACTTCAAATCCTTTGTTTATGTCAATCAGGAAGTATTAAATGGCCTTGCGCATCCCACATGGACAAATAACCACAGGAATGTAAGGAATGCTGTGAGGACAATGTTGCTGCTATTGGAATTCATCAGTGGGCCACAGTGTACACTATTTTATTGAGCCCACTTGGAAGGGAGGCGGTTAGGGATGAGCCACACATCTTCATATTGTTGGTGACACAGGGTCCATTCAACTCTTGGCTGTTTCAGACCGAGGAGTCCGAGGTTTCACTGCCCAGAGGCAGCTTACCCGTTTGACAAGAAGGTCTGTCTTAATAGGCTAACCCACCCCCAGACAAATCTTAATTGTCAGTATTAGTGGCAGGTGAACAATATCCAAGTCAATATGTGAAACAGCGTGTCCTTACAGAATGGACCAATCAGAACTCAAATCAACTTATAGATGTAAATGCCTTGAAATGCTCTATGGTGGTATCCAAGACTTTGTGTTTCTGTCTGGTTCCGGCAGCCTTTAAATTCTAATGAATTCCGAATCCTCAACTGTCATAGGGTGATAAGTGTTATCTGGATGTGGGAACAAACATTTATCACCAGATTAGGCCACTGCTGTAACGCAGTTATAAGGCAGTTGTTGTTCACGCCGCGTCCATACAGATGCATTGTCAGTAATGACACGGAGACAGTGGACAGTCCGCGGCTCTATCTCGTGTTATTGACACAAAGATCAACCCCAAAACACTCTTACCTTTGTGCTTCTCCATTCCCTCGCAGTTTCACCTTCTTGTCCCTCGTTTTCCTCCTGTCATAAAAACCAAACAATCTCTCGCCCCCCCCCCCCTCCCAAAAAAAGTTTGTTGGAGAGTTTCTGAATGATGGGACAGCCAACTTCTGCGTAATGCAGCCCGCCGCTCCCGTTTTCAACAATACACTGAGTTACTGGGGCTCGACAGACTGCGGTTTTGACGGAACAACAGCGCTCTCCCCTTCTTGTAAAAAAAAAAAATCTGCTTTGCCGCACCTCCTCCCGCAGGCTGTGTAGCATCCACGCTGCGGCTCGGTTGCTCCTTCGATGCGGGGACCTCCGGGTGTCACCCAGAGGCTCCCGTGGTTCCCGTAACAAACTGAGGAAGGGGTTCACTTTTCATAACCTAGGAAGAAGATGTCACACTGGAGCGATGGTGTCAGCGTGGACTTCTTTCTACTTCAGTTTTCTTCTAATGCGCACTCAGTTGTATCTACAAAACTACAGCTCTGCTCGCATGATTTAAATTAAGACACATCTCTGCGCTTTGTTTGGGACTTAGACATAGAGTGTTTCCTGCTGGAAATATATCAATCTTGCTTTTTTAAAATTTAAATGATGAGGTGCAATTCCTATCAGAAATGTGGGTTATTTTAGTCTGCATAAAAAAGTCTGCAAAAACATGGTTCGCCCGCAAGTATGGGACCCGCATCAGACAGAAACAGAAAATGCTCTCGATAGGCTATTATCAGCCTGTCCATATGCAGAAAATGACTTTCTTAAATATACTGAGAGTTTACTTTCCTGTAGGTACTTTTACGTGCTTTCTCTCCCCAAACCCAAAACAACCACGCAGATCGGTATGAGAGGAATGTTTTGCGCAAAGCCTCCACTTGGCTGAAGGTTTTTTATTGTAACCTGTGCCCCGCGACTCAGATACGAAGCAGCAGTCTGTCAGGTGGTAGTGCTGGGATGCCATCTGATGCTGGTTAATGATACACTTTCAGGTAAGGAGGGGGGGTTAGTTACTTTGACACAAGCACCTTTGAATGTCTTTCTCAGGGAGGGTCCTCTTGATGAGCCTGTTGGGAGGAGCACGGTCTGATATCAATTAATGTTGCTCCATTTAATTTACCAAGGTAAATAAAAAATAATAAATGCTCAGGTTTAATATCCAGCGGCCACATTGGCAAACCCACATAAATTAGCCTAATAGTTGTGGGTTGAGTCAGAGAATGAAAATAATTACCATAAATATAATAATATGGCCTATGGATGTGGAATTTAGCCTAAATAAACAATTACCTATGTAGCTAAGAATATTTTCCCATGATTAACTTACATGTTTGTCCCTGGACTGCGTATTAATGTTTGTCCAGGGCCACTAGATTTTGCTGACCCTTTGTATGATACAAATGGACTCCAGTTCAAATAATTAAGATGATGTAGGAACAACATTGAAGACTAGTTGCCCAGCCACTGAGAAAAAAGTTTTTAATGGGAAGTTGTATTAGTGTAAACCTATTAGTTCAGATTTATAACAATCTCTGTGGACTGTATTTTCCAATAATAACATTATAAACTGTCTACTTTAAAACCTGCCAATGCACTGTAATGTTATACACCTTTGAGCTTTAAGTGCAGGCCGAATGATAATTCTGAGTGCTTTAAAATTTAAGGGACACCTACATTGTCTGACACCTAATAGCAACAAAGAGAAAACAAAAGAAGCAGGGCATTCGAAAGAGAAATAGCAACAGGACGGACACTTACTGTAATTCAGAACCAGAGACAAAAGAGATAAGAGACTAGAGGACAAACAGGACAACCTTCATCTGAAGTCGAATGCAACCCCCAGTGGCTTTATGGGCATCAGCAATTTGCCAATTTATAAAAAGTTTAAAGATAATAATTTTTTTGGGAAGGTCTCAAAGGTGCCTTTTGAATTATCTGTAGTCATTATCACTCTATTGTGCTTTAGGAGACTGAAATAACTTTTCAGCTTACAGATTCAAAATCAATGCACTTGTCATTCAGGATTAACATTGAAAATACTGTAGGATAACCTGCTAGCCAGCAGGGATTTTTTTGAATGTACTCAAAGATTGTAAGTATATTTGTGCATGTTTGTGTGTGTATGAGTGTGTTAGCTGGAACGGTACTTTAATGAACCCACAGGGTCTTGTTTTTAGGGCGGTAAGCTGACTCAAAATGTTGGCAGAGCTAGTGTTCATTCTGAATAAACATCCTGCTTTTGTGTCTTCATTTATTGTAACAAACACTGATATGGTGTTAATACAGTGGGACAGCTGTACAGTTCCTTATGTATTTAATGTTTATGTAATAAGCACTTATGTTTGTGCTTGTGGTTGCACCTAAGTGTGTTCCGGAAACCTTTTAGTTTTTCTGTTTTTCAAGTCCAAGAAAGATCTTCCTCACTCAATATTACATTTGTTTGCTATGCACAAATGCAAAAGAAAATTTGCACTTGAATCAATATTTTCAATTTATTTTAGGGCAACATGTACTGTAATTACTCAATTGTTTGCCTTGAAACTGTGTCTATAAGTCTGAATCTCTGTACAGACGAGCCAGTTAGTTAAAAGTCAACAGGTGATGTCACAGTTTGGGCCATTTTCCCTTCATACACTTTATCGTACAGCCCTGAGCGAATGGGGAAAGTGTGAATGTGAGTCAGGCACGATGGCTCAGCATGTATTGAAAACAGGGGTGGTCTGGCCCTTCTCTCCTCCGCTCTTTCTGTATGTGTCTGCCCACAGCAAAAGAACTGTCTTCTTAATCCAGCAGGGGAATTCCTATTGTGCAGCAGACCTTTGGGAGCCCCTGTCTGTAGGGGTGATTTCAGGTCTCGAACATTCAGATTTGGACGATTTAAGGGTTGTCATGCTTGTCCTGATGTGTGGGGTACATATATGTAGGTGTGGAAAAAAGTTTTGAAGCCGGTCAGACTTTGATACTTGAACTTGACAAGATTACATTTTGTCAAAGGTTCAACTGTGGACTGGGCTTCTCGCCTCTTTTCTGCTGCTGACTGAAAGAGACACAAAGAGCATTCCTCAGCAAACGAATCAGGGGACAGAAGTCACTGATTCAACTCCATATTAGCGTTGGACCCTCTTTGATTCAGGCGCCTCTGTTTGCACACATGTATAAAGGCACATAATGCGTCACCAATCCCCTGAAAAGAGACCCCCCACTTCTTTAGGTATTTTCATCTAATCTAGTCTAAACCATATGCCTCTTCTTACTGTTATGTCTGGGAATTTCCAAAGAAAGTTGAATCCACTGACTTCGCTGTACCTCCCTGTTGTCTTAAGAACATCTAGACCAAGAATGCAGAGGGCACTGGTGTCAGACACACTACACCTTGTAGAGATGGTGCTTGTTTCCCTGCACCACGGAAGTGTGTGCACCTGACTAAACGGCAAGAGGCTCTCTCCCGTGGCTTAAGTAAAAGAGTGTTAAGTCATAGTGCAACAACATTGTTTTTAGTTCATGTGTGATCAGGTTCACGGTACCCTCTATGGAAAATAAACAGTGGTTCTTCAGATTTCAAAGTGTGTGCGGATGACTCATGCGAAGGTTGAGAAAATGCTTAACTCCAGGTAGATTGTGTTTGGGAAACATTGAGAATGATTTTAGCAGTCTACACTCTTCACAGTCATGCCTTAAATGAGACCTAGAAGAGGACAGGTATTTAGATGATTCACTAAATATACTAAGGTGTAATAAAATACTTGAAAAAGATTACCCTGGAAATAAAATCCATTCCAGATTTACAGTATAGGCAGTGATATACCATACACAAAATCATTAATACTAACTTGTGTCTTAAACATTAAGGTTCTATCTCAAACTTTGTGTATACTGTTAGCTAGACGTAGAGTCAGAAAAATTCTAACATGTCGTTCTGTAAACTCTTCTAATCTGATACCTAATCCCATACATACAGAATCTGTTGCAGGTAATACAGACTGTACTGTAAACATTGCCCTACTAAATGTCAGATCTCTGCAAAACAAAAGTTTATTAATCAATGACTTTATCTGTGAGCATAAGCTGGACTTTATGTTTCTAACAGAAACCTGGCTAGATAACAATAACTG